>CM064486.1:68446103-68467478 GCA_032716605.1 Paralithodes platypus
TCACCTAATTGTAGTAGTAATTGTAGCTGCATTTCCTCACATCTCCTTAACCTCTGCCTTTCTTTAACTTGCCAGTCCTCTTCGATAAAGTCCTCCTTGGCTATCCTTCCCAATCCCCTAACTAACACATGTATACATCATAATCATATCCCCTCTTTCTCTTCTTTCCCTTACTGTTAGCAAGTTCAATCTCTCTAATCTCTCTTCCTATGACAGTTCCCTTAATTAGTTCTGGAATCATGTTAGTTGCAGTTCTCTGTACTTTCTCTAACTGCCGCATATTCCAATGTAGGTCCCACCATTCAAATAGTTGAATGCTTTATTCAACAGGCCATAAGCTGCCCCCTTTTTTTTTTTTTTTTTTTTTTTTATTATGACTCACGGGTACTATAATGCCCAAGTCCTTCCTCTTTCCCTGATACATACATACATACATACATACATACATACATACATGCATACAGACAGACAGACAGACAGACACCCCAACACACCCAACCCCAAATACAAGGCCTAATAATTATAGGCCCAACTCACTAAATCATACTAATCACTAAATCCTTTCAACTTTTACTCAGTATCACACTGGAACAGTTACCCTTTAGCCTCAAGCCAGTAACGTTTTCTTTGACAAAGCGAGCCTATCTACTACAAGAGGTGTGAAGACTTTAAATACAGGTAAAATACCTAAACAGGTGAGAAACTATCAAGAGAGTTTTTTTTTTTTTTTTGGTGTTTGTCCTTGCTATATAATATAATCTGGTACCTTAAATTAAATGACAATGTGGATTCACATGCATAGTACCTTATTGTATTCTATCAAACCTGGGAATATTCGATTATGCTAAGGAAATATTTGCCTTCCATTACGCTCTAATTAACTAACTTAGCACATATCATTACTACAATGAAATCAGCACAAACGTTTTCCTTTTGTTTTCGCATATAATCGATCAATGTTTGTATAATTTATATTATGTTACCACTCCCAATGCATTTATTTTTTTTATTTTTTAAAGGATGCAGATGCAGTGCATGACATTATTTATGGTTAGGATTGGGAATTCAAGTGAACAACAAAAACAACTACTACCACTAATTTAAAACAGTCTGTCATTCTCTTTTTTCAGGAAATCATTGGTGGCTCCTTAAGGAGCCGATGATAGGATAAGAGGACCAAGACGAAGGATTTACTTCTTCTCGGTCTTCTTGGGCAGAAGCACAGCCTGGATGTTGGGCAGAACTCCTCCCTGGGCAATGGTGACACCAGACAAAAGCTTGTTCAGCTCTTCGTCATTGCGGATAGCCAGCTGCAAGTGACGGGGAATGATACGGGTCTTCTTGTTGTCACGGGCAGCATTACCGGCCAGCTCGAGCACCTCAGCAGCCAGGTACTCCATGACAGCGGCCAGGTAGACGGGGGCGCCAGCACCGACACGCTCGGCATAGTTGCCCTTACGCAGCAGACGGGGGATCCTGCCGACGGGGAACTGGAGTCCAGCCCTGCTGGAGCGGGACTTTGACTTGCCCTTCACCTTACCGCCCTTGCCACGTCCAGACATGATGCTTGTATAGTAATTCGGTCTGCGACGACCGAAGAATCAGGAATAAACCAAATTCGGCATACCATGACTTATATACCCATGTGAGGATCAGAGCTAGCCTGCACCAACCAATCAGAGGAGACACAGCGAGGCTGGTGGCGCTCTGTGATCCGCCAGCAGATCATATAAGCCAAAAAACAACCCGTGCACTCACCCGTGCACTCGTCGGCAAGGAAGCCGTCCAAAAAGAAGCCGTCCATCAACCCGAAGACTCAACCAGCTGGGCCAACATCAGCAAAGACGAAAAGTGCTCCCAAGCAGCAGTCCAAGCTTCAACAACCACCGAACCTGCACAAGAGGAAAGCAGAGGAGCTTACAACAACTCCTCCAGCACCACCATCACCATCATCATCATCATCAACATCAACTCCATCAACTCCAACTCCAACAACATCTCGGACCACCTCAAACCTCCAGCCTGACACCATCGCTAAGCCTCTACCATCTATGCCAATGGTCTTCGACAAACCTGAGGGATTAACCTTGCAACAACAATATTATCAGCAAATGGAACAAAGTCTCAAAAAAACCTCAGCCGACAATAGCAAGGTGGTTAGCCCACCATCTTTCATCTCTCCAACTCTTCATACTCACCACTATACCTTCAACTTCAACCTCTACTTTCTACACTTGTGGGGACTCTACCTCACATCCAGTTTCCAGTTTCCAGTTTCCAGCACTCACCCAAAATGACATGATGGCGAGGGTGAAAATTAAAGCTGGTCACCCCACGGACAACAGAAGCAAGTTGAAATTGCTAGAGGTATTATCAAAGGATAATATATATGTTACCAAAATCATTACCATAAATGATGGATACATCATTCTAACTAAGAATGATGTTGATACCGACAAGCTTTTTAGCGAAAGGAGTAAAAAATAATTGAATAATGCCTCCTTCACCTCGATTGTGCCACCTGAGCTGAAAGCCAAAAGGACTGTGATTCTGTTTAGAGTGGACGAGATCATATATGCACACAGCGATAATGAAATATTAGAAGAGCTGGCAAAGGCAAACTTGTGGCCAGCAAACAGAATCGAGAGCATATACAAATTTACCAACAGCAATAACATCAAAATCACATTCAAGCAAACAGCACAAGCTACTAATGCTGCTGAAAAGGGATTGCTGATGTTCAACTTCAGTGTCCCTGCTTCGCAAATCAATATTGAAGAGTATGTTCCTCTACTAACCTGTTACGGCTGCTATGCAATTGAACAACACACCAAGAAAAACTGCCCCAAGGGTACCACACACAAGGTGTGCTCGGAATGTAGCAGCAAGGAGCACAGGTGGGATGAATGTACTGCTACAACCAAAACATGCCTTAACTGCGGTGGACCACATAAATCAACTGCAATGTCTTGCCCAGTAAAGAAAGAAGCCATTAAGAAGAAGAGAGACGGTCAAGGACCGAATAGAACCAGACCCAACACCACATATAGCGAAGCAGCTTCTAAACAACAATCTCCGCCAGCCATCAACTCAATAAACGTGGACACAACAAAAATTGCAATCCTAATGCACTATGCCCACCAGTGCAACATGGCCCACCCTGGAACCTTTAAGACAGTGATGAACCAAGTGTTAAAGGCAAACAAACTACCTCAGGTTGTCCTGCCAGACAATCCACCCTCCGACATAATACTCAAGAAAACAAACCCACAAAACGAAGCGACTATAGATGATACCAACGAAAAAACAAGGCACCCAGCCAACACCGGAGCAAAAACAGGCAACTCAAGAGAAAAACCAGGAAGAACAGCAGATCACTGAACAGATGGAGAGTGGTACTCTGTTCAGCGCCGAACCTACAATGAAGGCAGAAGAACTCGGACTCACTATATTCACCAGTGAGGAGGTGGGATGGCCAAAGGAAAATCAAGACCTTACCTCCCTGGTTAATGGACTAAATAGTCGAAAATATAAGTGGCAATACACAAACCCAAATTACGATGAGGATGACGTCTTCAACTTGCTCGGCCGGAACAAAATCAAGCTCACCAACTGTTATGAAAAAAATTGACGACTCAATATACAAAAAAATACGTTCTGGCCTGCAAGTAGATCGATCACCACTGAGAGAGAAGAGAGCACATAGAGTGAGGGCCAGATCACACAAACAGTCACATAGGGAGAGTTCTTAGGAACTGCCTAAGATTAGTTGAAATCAATATAATTATGGACACAATTAAAATAATTTCACACAATGTTCTCTACTGGCCCACTCGAGCTGCACAATTGACAAACATGTATCTAAGTGAAAACCCGCATATAATTATAATTAATAGTCATGGCTGTAGTAATCCAATGGATATATCAATAAAAGGATTCTATACATACTTTGTAAATACTTCAGAGGAGATGAATGATGGGTCTGCAATATTAATAAAACAAGATGTTAAGCACAAAATAGATGACAATTTGATATCAGATATACTATGCCTCAAGGTGGAAACATCACTCGGCGACATTAACATATCCACAACATATCTACCCCCCAGGAGACCTTTCTTGCCATACCCTGACATACATAGACTAACCTCAAGCCATGAACCAACATATATAATAGGTGATTTAAACGCAAAACATCCCATTTTAGGACATACTACTACCAATAACGTAGGCAATGGATTGGCTAGATTTATTAATGATCAAAAACTTAACCATGTAGGCCCAAACTTCCCTACATTCATAAGGGGAAATAGCCAAACAGACCCTGACATAATACTCACAACTAATAATTGTCGACATAATCTATCCATTGAACCGGGCCCCCTTAAAACATCTGATCATATTCCTATAATAGTTAAAATAACCGCCAGAGCAATAACAATACCAACAAAGAAAAGATACGATCTGAATAAAGTTAATTGGGAACAATTTAGAGAGGTTGTTAATAATACAATAGATACCCAGCAAAATCAAGACATAGAAGAAACTGATATTGAAGAAATAGACAGACAACTAAACAACTGGTATAAAGCAATTAAGAAGGGGCTTGATAGCACGGCTCCCATAACTAAAAGTAAGATCATCTGCAATCCCATTTGGAGCGCAAGATTAAAAAATATACAACAAAGCTACTCACAACTAACACGGATGGCTACATTGTACGGGTGGACTATGGCTGGCTACCGAGCTTACAGAAGACTCCAAATTGATCTGGCAATTGAGGTTGAAAGAATACTAAATGAACGTAACCAAAAGCAGCTAACAGACTTAATTAACAAACATAAAACACCAGTAGAGTTTTGGAAACACATGAAACGTCTTAACACAACACCAAGTACTACTCCCGACTATATATTGGATGGCAACAGAAGGAAAATCCACGATAATGCAGAAAAGGAGGCGATATTTCGAAACATTTGGCAGGATATTTACAGAATAAACGAGGATGACAATGAAGAATTTGATGAACAAAACCACCGACTAGTGCATGAATACTTAAGACAAAACGAAGAGAGGACGCTAACTTATCCAAACATAAATGAAAACCGATATATCAACAATACAATAGTAACAAGACGTATCTCTGTAGAAGAAGTGGAAAGGCATATCAAACCGCTAAAGGACAGGGCACCTGGAATAAGCGGTATTAACAAAAGAATATTACTTAATCTACCACTACAAATGATAGAGAATTTGACTTCCATATTTAATAAGACATTATCCTTGGGATATTTTCCAGACCGATTTAAGGTTGCCATGTTGCATTTTATACCAAAACCAAATAAATGCCGCCGAGATCCAATGTCCTATCGTCCAATATCATTATTGGAAGTGCCTGGCAAGATTTTCGAGAGGTGCATTCTGACAAGACTCACAGCGCATCTAAACAACAACAACCTAATACCTTACCAACAACATGGTTTTAGAAAAGGGCGCAGTACGACAACAGCTATTGCCCTAATACATGAGAAGATCGCACAGGCTCTAGCTAATAAACATCAATGCTCCGTGGTGCTCAGAGATGTAAGCAAAGCCTTCGATAAAGTATGGTACGAAGGCTTGAAATATAAAATTCTTAAACTAGGCCTACCACAATATCTCGAGGCCACACTATGTGACTTTCTAATGGATAGAACAGCGAGAGTGAGGATGGGTGAAGTATTGGGACCAGAATTTGAACTGCAGAGTGGTGTCCCGCAAGGAAGCATCTTATCCCCTATCCTGTATTCAATATACACAGCAGATATCCCACAACCTGCAAATGACTGCTTTAACATACTTTATGCGGATGACATCTCTCAGGTAATAACATATCGAGGAAAATCTAAACTAATGATGGCAGAAAGAGTGGCGGATGAAATAAATAAAATTAACAGCTTTGAAAACAAATGGAAAATAAAAACCAACTTAAACAAATTTACAATAATACCAATGGCTACAAACGTCCAGGAGGACATCATTGTAAATGGCGACCTCCTGGATCAGACCAATCAGGGTAAAATCTTGGGAATGAAGTTAACAAAAAGTGGCATAATACAACATGTACATGATATAAAGCATAAAGCAAATCGAGCACTTACTAAATTGTACAAATACAATAGTCTTCCATCGAACATCAAACTGCACTTGGTTAAAGCATACATACTGCCACTAATCGAGTATCCAGCCATTCCACTCATGAGCTTATCCAAAAAACAGATGCTAAACCTCCAAATAGTACAAAACCAATCACTTCGCTTTGCGCACAACGAGCACTACCCATATATGAGAAACACCGAACAACTTCACAACCTGAGCAATGTATTAGCTATGAACGTTAAACTCTACCACAGAGCTAAGAATATCTGGGCAAAACTAGCATTACTACAAGACCCTTACTATCTAGAGCTAATGGAGGGAAACAATAACCGTAACCATGCCTGGTTTCGCAAAACTCTGAACGTACTAGATAACGAACCAATTCCAATATACACAAGAGTACCTCACTAATTTACTGACCTCTATCTAACATATTATATGACATTACCGAATTAGACACCAATATTGTGACAAACCAGGGGCAATGCAGGTGGGTGGTAGTGGTAGAGCAACCCATGCCACGGCCTGTACTCCCATGACTATACCGTTTGGAGTGCCAGTATTGAACCCCTTAAGGTAGCACCAACCTTGAGGTGGGTCTCTCAGTGCCTCATCAAAACTTTCCCACAGTACTACTTCTCGATACAGTCTGCGGCGATGCTCCCCAGCTGGTGCACTGCTGGGGCTATGGGCTGCCATCAACTATCAGCTATTGACTATCAATCATCAATTTTAACTTTTTGCCAAACAATTCTCTGGGCTGATGGTGCCCTTGCCGGGGGTCCACCCCGGTGGACCCCAGACAGGGGACCCATCATGACACGGGGTCATGCATTGATTTTACTCTGGGCTGGTGGTGCCCTTGCCTGGGGTCCACCCAGGTGGACCCCGGACAGGGGACCCATCGTGATGAGGGGATGCATTGGTTCTGTGTGGTGTGACGGACTAAATAAGTGGCTGAATTTCTGGTCATTACTTACCGGGCTGCTCCGAGGCTTCATGCTGTGGGACGATAACACAGAGGATGAAGACGGGAGCTGTTTTGGTGGTATGGTCGGGAGGAAGCGGGGAGAGTGGGTGAATTAATTGCAATTAATTATTGGTAATTATTGGTAATTATTGTTGGTATTGTGAGCTGGGCTTTATTGTTTGAGATGTGAACGACACGGAGTGTGGGGACGGGTGCAGCTTGGCCGTCTGTTTGAGGGGGTGCATGGAATTCAGAATGGAAAACAGGGGGGATGAGGGAAGGTGCATGTTGGCAGTTGTTACAGCCTCTAAACATTTAGCAAGTGGTGGCATTTGCTGGAGAACAGGGAGATGGAATTTATTTTAAAATAAACTTATAAACATAAGAAATAATAGCAAGGTGGTTAGCCCACCAACTTTTTTTACCTCCCATACTTTTCTTCTTTTTTTCAACACTTTATCTTCGTCACATACCACTCTTCTTTCACAACTTGTGGAGCCTCACTTCACATTTCGTTCGTTGGTTTATTCCTGATTCTTCGGTCGTCGCAGACCGAATTACTATACAAGCATCATGACTGGACGTGGCAAGGGCGGTAAGGTGAAGGGCAAGTCAAAGTCCCGCTCCAGCAGGGCTGGACTCCAGTTCCCCGTCGGCAGGATCCACCGTCTGCTGCGTAAGGGCAACTATGCCGAGCGTGTCGGTGCTGGCGGCCCCGTCTACCTGGCCGCTGTCATGGAGTACCTGGCTGCTGAGGTGCTCGAGCTGGCCGGTAATGCTGCCCGTGACAACAAGAAGACCCATATCATTCCCCGTCACTTGCAGCTGGCTATCCGCAATGACGAAGAGCTGAACAAGCTTTTGTCTGGTGTCACCATTGCCCAGGGAGGAGTTCTGCCCAACATCCAGGCTGTGCTTCTGCCCAAGAAGACCGAGAAGAAGTAAATCCTTCGTCTTGGCCCTCTTATCCTATCATTGTATAATATAAATTATACAAACATTGATCGATTATATGCGAAAACAAAAGGAAAACGTTTGTGCTGATTTCATTGTAGTAATGATATGTGCTAAGTTAGTTAATTAGAGCGTAATGGAAGGCAAATATTTCCTTAGCATAATCGAATATTCCCAGGTTTGGTAGAATACAATAAGGTACTATGCATGTGAATCCACATTGTCATTTAATTTAAGGTACCAGATTATATTATAGCAAGGACAAACACCAAAAAAAAAAAAAAAAAACTCTCTTGATAGTTTCTCACCTGTTTAGGTATTTTACCTGTATTTAAAGTCTTCACACCTCTTGTAGAAGATAGGCTCGCTTTGTCAAAGAAAACGTTACTGGCTTGAGGCTAAAGGGTAACTGTTCCAGTGTGATACTGAGTAAAAGTTGAAAGGATTTAGTGATTAGTATGATTTAGTGAGTTGGGCCTATAATTATTAGGCCTTGTATTTGGGGTTGGGTGTGTTGGGGTGTCTGTCTGTCTGTCTGTCTGTCTGTATGCATGTATGTATGTATGTATGTATGTATGTATGTATGTATGTATGTATGTATCAGGGAAAGAGGAAGGACTTGGGCATTATAGTACCCGTGAGTCATAATAAAAAAAAAAAAGAAAAAAAAAAAGTGGGAGCAGCTTATGGCCTGTTGAATAAAGCATTCAACTATTTGAATGGTGGGACCTACATTGGAATATGCGGCAGTTAGAGAAAGTACAGAGAACTGCAACTAACATGATTCCAGAACTAATTAAGGGAACTGTCATAGGAAGAGAGATTAGAGAGATTGAACTTGCTACCAGTAAGGGAAAGAAGAGAAAGAGGGGATATGATTATGATGTATACATGTGTTAGTTAGGGGATTGGAAAGGATAGCCAAGGAGGACTTTATCGAAGAGGACTGGCAAGTTAAAGAAAGGCAGAGGTTAAGGAGATGTGAGGAAATGCAGCTACAATTACTACTACAATTAGGTGAGTACATACATACATACATACATACATACATACATACATACATACATACATAGACATAGACATACATACATACATACATACATACCAACCACGTTTTTATGCATATACTACGTTTCTCGAGTAGTTTTGTTCTCAGAAAGTTAGGTTAGTTTACAGTCATCATTTTCTGGCATATCATACATTGTGTTAATTCACGTCTTTCAGAATGATATTGTACATTAAAGTAATGAAATGTCTGGCCATATTGGCTACCTAGTTATATAATTAATGATGGTACTTATACTCCAAATATGTTGGGGCATATTATATGGCATAATTATTATATTATATATATATTATGCCATATTATACGGTGTTGACGGAACTCCTCTTTCATTTGCGTGGCTTCCCTGACTGTTTCCATTTTAAGCTTCACCTAGACAGAGAGTAATCCAGCTAACTCTCAGAAACACCTCTTCCTCCTACACTAGTCTTGTCAAGCACACCACACTTTTTTCCAACACACCTAGTGTAAATTACACTCCAACGTACCTTCATTTTCAGCTGACTCTCCATCAACCTTAGATAGATAGATAGATAGATAGATAGATAGATAGACAGATAGATAGATAGATAGTTAGTTAGTTAATTCTTTATTTCATAAAAGGTTACATGGTAACATTTTACATATATACAGATTGACTCAGACTCAAATCTTTATTTCATAAAAGGCAACACAATTAACTTTTTACATATATACAATAGAGATAACAGTAACCTCATACATTACCGCATTCTAGGTTCATGGTTTTGTACAAACATTAATCTAGGTTAGGTTAGGTTAGGTTAGGTTAGGTTAGGTTAGGTAGCTAGAGTAGATAATAGATAGATAGATAGATAGATAGATAGATAGATAGATAGATAGAGATAGATAGATAGATAGAGAGAGAGAGATAGATAGATAGATAGATAGATAGATAGATAGATAGATAGATAGATAGATAGATAGATAGATAGATAGATAGATAGATAGATAGATAGATAGATAGATGGATGGATGGATGGATAGCTAATTTTATGTATGTATGTATGTATGTAGGTAGGTAGGTAGGTAGGTGGATGGATGGATAGCTAATTTGATGTATGTAGGTAGGTAGGTAGGTAGGTAGGTCGGTAGGTAGGTTAGGTTAGGTTAGGTTAGGTTAGGTTAGGTTAGGTAGGTAGGTAGGTAGGTAGGTAGGTAGGTAGGTAGGTGGATGGATGGATAGGTAGGTAGGTAGGTAGGTAGATAGATAGATAGATAGATTGATAGATGGCTGGATGGATGGATGGATGGATAGATGGATGGATAGATAGATAGGTAGATAGATAGGTAGATAGATAGATAGATGGATGGATGGATGGATAGCTAATTTGATGTATGTATGTATGTAGGTAGGTAGGTAGGTGGATGGATGGATAGCTAATTTGATGTATGTATGTATGTAGGTAGGTAGGTAGGTAGGTAGGTTAGGTTAGGTAGGTTAGGTTAGTTTAGTTAGGTTAGGTTAGGTTAGGTTAGGTTAGGTTAGGTAGGTAGGTAGGTAGGTAGGTAGGTAGGTAGGTAGGTGGATGGATGGATAGGTAGGTAGGTAGATAGATAGATAGATAGATAGATAGATAGATAGATAGATAGATAGATAGATAGATAGATAGATAGATAGATAGATAGATAGATAGATAGATAGATAGATAGATGGATGGATGGATGGATGGATGGATGGATGGATGGATAGATAGATAGATAGATAGATAGGTAGATAGATAGATAGATGGATGGATGGATGGATGGATGGATGGATGGATGGATGGATGGATAGCTAATTTGATGTATGTATGTATGTATGTATGTAGGTAGGTAGGTAGGTAGGTAGGTAGGTAGGTAGGTAGGTAGGTAGGTAGGTAGGTAGGTAGGTAGGTAGGTAGGTAGGTAGGTAGGTGGATGGATGGATGGATAGATAATTTGATGTAGGTAGGTAGGTAGGTAGGTAGGTAGGCAGGCAGGCAGACAGGCAGGCAGGCAGGCAGGCAGGCAGGCAGGCAGGCAGGAAACACAAATTTTGTCAAAGAATAAATGCATTCATAAAGAAACAGTTATATCATAATTGTAGAGAAAGACACCAACCTAGGCTATACACAATTTTTATAGCAGCCTTACTGCTATAGAAAGAGATGAACCAGTTTCTAAAACTGTAAACCCAAAATGTGTTGACCTCAGATAGGGATCTGCCTTGTATGAGGCCAGACTCCGATTTTCTTATGTTCTTATGACTGTGTCGACATCTCCATGTCTTTATTGCGAGAGTAACTTCGTTGTCTATTCGTCCATCATTCATTCATTCATTCATTCCTGACATAAATCATTGGTATTTGGCTTAACTGTTTGTATAGATGCAACAGTATAATAATATACAGGCAAACCTACTGTCTTACCAGATCCAGTCAAATAATACTACATACATACATACATACATACATACATACATACATACATACATACAGTATATATCCATGCATACAGGTTCTATTTAATTATATAATGTCGCTCTAATCTTTGCCAACGGCCATACCACGTTGAATGCACCGCTTCTCGTCCGATCAGCGAAGTTAAGCAACGTAGGGTCTGGTTAGTACTTGGATGGGTGACCGCCTGGGAACACCAGATGCTGTTGGCATCCACACTTTTGCTGTTTCGGCTTATTACCTCTGTTTGCTGTCTCTTGTTTAGTTTCCTTTTCTATATCTAAGTCTAAAGAAACGTAGGTGTGAAGAATTTAAATACAGGTAAGTAGATGGAGAGGTTTGTAGTTAGTTTGCAAAGTGTAACATTTCGGGAGAGAGAGCTGGATACATAAAATATACATGTCACAAACCTCAAATCAACTCAGAAAATGTGTCACGACGATGAAGTGTATTTACCCTTGAATCTGGCTAACAGTAGCCAATATTATGCAATTTAAGAAGGCCCTACACTATAGAGTTGAATTATATTACAAAGTAAAGGGTGGTGAGTTGGTAACCAGCTATAGGCATTAATCTATTATCGACTGATGGTGTAAATATGTAAATTTCTTCTACAGTATATGATATTATGTATTACATGATTAAATAATATTAGTATGCTATACTTACAAAAGTATCCAAATTAAAGGTCATTCCTAATATTTATCGATTTTCCTCAGTTTAGGCAATCAAGTTTCTCACTTAATACTTTTTTTTACTAACATAGATCACAACATTATACAAGTGCTCAAAATCATCTTAATATAGCTAGAATATAACTGAAAACCTACCTGCCTAGTGTTATAGATATAGTTATAGAACATAATGCAATGAGTGAAGTCCGTTTTTTAACATAAGTGCCACTTTGATAGCTTCGAGATGGCAACCAGCTCTATTAATGTCTTTAGATAAGTTTCTCAATGATTATAGTATATACAGTATATAATTATGTCATACTTACAAATGAAAGGTATTTCCTAACTTCCTAGTGTTCCTACACTCTATAATAATTAGTATCTAAATATATACCATTCATACTCAATGTCTGTCACATTTCTCTTTTTCATTAACAAAGTTGTGGACCTCATAGAGGTCCGGTAGGTATAGGTATATAGGCATATAGGCTATAGGATGTCAGTGGGGTACTCCTTAACCACCAAAGCCGTACAGGGTGCGGCCCTGGCGTTTCAGGGCGTAGACCACGTCCATGGCGGTCACGGTCTTCATCTTGGCGTGCTCGGTGTAGGTCACAGCATCACGGATCACATTCTCCAGGAACACCTTCAGCACACCACGGGTCTCTTCGTATATCAGACCAGAGATACGCTTCACGCCGCCACGACGAGCCAGACGACGGATGGCAGGCTTCGTGATACCCTGGATGTTATCACGCAACACCTTGCGCCCCACACTCATCAACTAACGCCCCACACTCATCAACTAACCCCGACATAGCACTATCCAACAATAAAACCTACCACAACATACACTTCACCCCCGGACCACTCACCACTAGCGATCACATCCCCATCATAACCACAATATCCACCCTACCAATAATAATACCTGCCCCTCCAAGACCCAAATTCCAAGCAGCGAACTGGGACTTATTCAAAACCGACATTGATCTAAAACTACAACTAAACACTGACCTAAACAACGGAAAAAAGGAAAACATAGACACCAAACTAATGAATGGCACACCATAATTGAAGATAATGTGAAAAAACATATCCCCACAACACACCATAAAACTCTAAATAGTCCTAAAATGAGCCAACAAACTAAAATGATACTGAACCAATACAACAGAATTAGACGACATGCACACAATCATGGATGGACATATAACCACTACAGACAATACAAACAGATGCAAGACAGCCTCAAGACAAATATGATACAAGAATACAACGAAATGTGGAGACAACAGTTAACAGAAACAGCCAACTCATACACTGACCCAGAAACGTTCTGGAAAAAAATACGAATGATGCAAGGACATGACACACCTACAACAAACTACACAATAGACCCTCAGGGGAACAAAATATGACATCAAAGAACAGGCAAAGATACATAAAGAATATTGGGAAAGTATACTCAATGATGGGGGCAACGATCTACCAAGACATGACTACATTAAAGACTTCATTCAGTTAAACAGACACAGAACCATCCCATATGAGGACATAGACATTAACAGACTTGACATTAACAACCCACTGACCAGACCAATAAACACAGAAGACATAAAAACAATCATAACAAAGCTCAAAAAGACATGCCCAGGACAAAGTGGATTAAACAAAACAATCCTTAAAAACCTACCTGACTCAGCCCTAAACACATTAAAAAGTATCCTAAATGCAGCACTTTCCATAGGATATTTCCCCGACAAATGGAAAGAAGCAACAATAAAACTCATCCCCAAACAAAATAAAAACCCACACCATAAAGAAAACCAAAGACCAATATCACTACTAGAAGTGCCAGGGAAAATATTCGAGAGAATCATAAACAAAAGACTAAGAACATATCTAACTACACATAACCTATACAACACCGCACAATATGGTTTCAGGGAAAGAAGAGGCACCACACACGCCCTAGCTCTGGCAACAGAAACAATAGCACACAACATGAGCAACAAAGGACAATGCCATGTCATCCTGAGAGACATATCAAAAGCATTTGACAAGGTATGGCACTTAGGGTTGCAATATAAGATACTAAACCTAAATCTCCCAATAATAATAGAAAAGCTACTGAATAATTTCCTAGTAAACCGCTCAGCCCGAATTAAAATAAAGACAACCCTAAGTGACAAAATCAGCATAAGTTGTGGTGTCCCACAGGGATCAGTACTATCACCAACACTATTCACCATCTACACAAGCGACACCCCTCCCTCACAAACAGGCACAAACATCGCATATGCAGATGATATAACACAGATCATAGGATACGGAGGGCCATCCAGAGCCATCATGGCTAGAAAGACCCAAAGAGAAGCAGAGATAATAAACAACTATGAGGAAAACTGGAAAATTAAAACAAACGTCAATAAATTCACAGTCATCCAACTAGGAGTAAAAAAGAAAACCCAAATACATATAAATAATAACCAAATAGAAGAAACAAATAATGGAAGACTCCTTGGCCTAACAATTAGCACAAATGGCTACACCAAAAAATGTAACAGAGAGGAAAAACCTAGCACAAATAGCCTTGAACAAACTATACCGCTTCTCAGCTCTTAACACCAACATAAAAACACACCTAGTAAAAACACTCATATTACCAATCCTAGACTATCCCCCCGTACCTACACATACATTGAGTAAAACACAACTCAGAAAACTACAAATAATACAAAATAAAGCACTAAGATTTGCCACTAACCAACGTTACCCATATACGATGACAACTATCCAGATACACGAACACACAAACACTCTACCACTTAATATACGCATCCACAAACAGGCAACGAAAATATGGAGCAGACTAGAACACCTACAAGACCCGATTCGTAAATAAAAAATAACCATGAATTACAACAAGACCTCAGACAACACACCTGGTTCAAAAGTAGTCTAAAGATAATAAATGAATAGAGGAACCAGATCCAATATATTAATTAAAAAAAATACTAAAAAAAAAAAAAAAAAATTCAAACCAAAAAGAAAAATAGTGAACTCAACTATACACAAACAGTAATAATAAAAATAAGGATAATAATAACAATCACACTTTCGTCCTTAGCTAGCTACCAAACAAAAAACATAAAGACAATACACCACTTGCCCCAACACAAAAACATATGTTTCAAACACACAACATAGCAAGGTGGTCTGCCCACCAACTGTTACTCTCCTACTTTCCTTCATACTTTCCTCCTTTCTCTTCCCTCTCACCCCCCCCCCTCTCTTTTCCCCCCCTTAGACCCACCTATGGGTAAAAAAAAAAAAAAAAAAAAAAAAAAAAAAAAAAAAAAACTTGCGATGACGCTTGGCGCCTCCCTTCCCGAGCCCCTTGCCTCCCTTGCCGCGTCCAGTCATCTTCACAGCTACCAAGTCAATGATCTAAAAATCGACCGACCGACCGACCGATGGCTGGAGTAAAGATATAAGCAACTATTACAAATATATTTGGGAGGAGTTGGGGAGCATGGGAGTTGAAGATATTTTGGTGGGTGATTGGAGGGTTTGTGGGATTGGTATAAGAACAAGGTAAAGAGAGAAGTTAGAAATAAAGTAGAAGAGTAAAATAGGTTCCGGGCTCAACCAGAATGCTCCATTATTTCTGTACTATACATATATGATATATTAATAGTCGTTTCATTGTAGTCGGTGGTGTGTCATTGTATGCCTGTTTTTACTTCTTAATAATGTATCCTATAATTCGTGGATACGTAGCAATTGGCTCGGTCCAGAACAGCTCAGCTCCTCTTCCTGTTGCCACTCATTACTCTCACTTCAATATTAAAACCAATGAATATTTATTTAAATCACATCCTCCCGAACACACCCGAAGAAGCTTGTCCGGCAAAAACAGGCTAGATGCAGTATCGCACCAATTCCCGCCCGACAAGCCTCCCAAAAATGCTGTTCAGAGATTCAGTGTATAAGCGTCCTCCCAAGCACTCCCCCGACCAAGCCCCCGCTTCTGATCGGCGGGATATTGTATTATCCCACCGGACAGATCACGAGAACCCAGCAGCGGAAAGTGATCAGAGATTCTGCTAACCTAGTCTACTCTGTACATAGATAATATTATGCAAACATAGTTGCACACAAGATTAGATGGCTGTATATTTCAGATACTTAAAATTCGAGTTCATTAAAACTTTTATTATTTAAAACTTATTCCTAGTTAAAAACTTATGATTAGATGGAGGGCGGCACAAAGAGAAGGAAGGAGGTGGAGTCCCGACCGTTGCGGGAAAAAGTCCCGCGACCTTGGTCACGCCCATCCACAGCGGCACTGGCACTTGCCTACGAGTGGTTCAGCCCAACCCAGGAAGTCTGATGGTAGTCCGAGACACCACATTATTTGGGTTATCTCAGACCACTCATCTACCCCCGATAGCTTGGGAGAGGCCTAGTCAAACGGTGGGGCCGCCGCGCACTGTCCGCTTGTCTCCCTCCCACCCCTGAATCCACTCCCCACATTAATAAAAGGTTAATGTTATGCTGGTTGGAGCAGTCACCTTGGTGGCTGCCCCACACAGCACATCCCAGTATGTGTGTATTGATTAAATAGTTGGAAGGTTAGCGTTGGTTGGGGCAGCCACCTTGGTGGCTGCTCCACACAACACATCTTATTATGTCTATATCTACTCAAAAGCTGGTAGGACAGCACTGGTTGGGGCAGCCACCTAGGTGGCTGCCCCACACAGCACTTCTTAGTAGGTTAGTTTTTGGCTTGAATACCTAGTTAAAGGTATATATGGGAAGAGGATTGTCGAGCTGTGCTGCATCATAGCTGCTCTTGAAAAAACAAGGTTGATGTCGGATCAGTTCAATGTCGGGAAATAATTGATTAAATTGTGTGTCTACATCTAGTAAACTCACCTTGTCCCAAGTTACTTTTGCTTGTTCATGTAATATTAAATTTATAGGTTGCATATGTGAGCGGTTGTGCAGCTCTTCGCTTCTGATTAGTTCTGGGTAGTGTATGTTGTGGATAAATTTTAAGCATTTGTTTTGACAAACTTGTAGTTTGTTCATTAGGTTTGGTCTAATTATATTTAATGGTGAGGCTGGGTATGTTAGGACAGATCTTATAAGTGCCATGTATAATTTTTCTTTGGTCTGTATTGATGTGTCTTTAAAAATGGATATATCATTAAGGACTTTTTTACATCTTCTGACTTTTTCACTTACAAAGGATATAACCATTTTTGGTAATTTTTAACCCCAGAACTGTACCTTCGTTTGAGTAGTTAATAATATTATTGTTTATTTCTAGAGGTGGATAGGTTTTCTTAGTTAGTGGAATAACTTTGAATTTTTGTAAATTAGTTTTTATCTTCCACATTTTCTCGAAGGTGTTAATTGATTCAATCGCTCTCTTTACGCTTCTGACTGCCATGTTAGTTGATTTACTTGGAACTGAGATTATTTGAGTAATGTCATCAGCGTAGATTACATGCTCACTGTTTGGCGTTGGTTGTGGCATATCAGAGGTGTATATTGCATATAAGAGAGCGGATAGGCATCCTCCCTGGGGGACTCCACTTTGTAATAAGAATTTGGGACCCAAAACCTTTCCTATTTGTATTTGGGCATATCTATCCTGTAGGTATGAGCATAGAAGCCTTTCAATGTTTGTATGTAGGCCAAGGTTGAGTAATTTATATTGCAATCCCATGTGCCAGACTTTATCAAAAGCCTTTGACACATCACGAAGTATCATTATAGTTTGATGTCCTTGAGATTTTGATTTTCCTATAATTTCTGTAATTATTGCAATGGCTGTTTGAGTACCTCTATACTTTCGAAAACCATGTTGTCTTGGATTCATTGTGTTCTCTAATTGCGGAATAATTCTGTTGTGTATTATTTTTTCTAGCACCTTGCCTAAGAATTCCAATAGCGATATGGGTCTATAGTTGGATAATAGTGTTTTATCTTTGTTTGCTTTAGGTATGAATATCATTTTAGCAGTTTTAAAGGCACTCGGGAAATAACCTACCGATAGTGTAGCGTTGAAAATATGAATAATAGACGAGATTATATTTTGTGGTGCATTCAAATCATATTTCTTGTTATTCCTGATGTTCCTGGCGATTTTTCCTTAAAAGATCTTAGTGTGTGAAAAAACTCAACCTCATTTATAAGTCTAAGATCTCGAATTCTGCCAAGATCTACACGGGCAAATGGTTCCATCCTGTTTGCATTATTGATCATCCATCTATTTATAGTGTTTTCATGCAGTCTGTTAAATTCTTGATTTTCTTCATCACTAATTTTAAATGTATTAGCCCACTCTCTTCTAAATGCCGCTTCTATATCTGTATCACTCTCCAACTCCACTCCGTTGTGATCTTTAATTTTGTATACCCTGTCTTCTCTGGTACCAATTATTTTTGTGATATTTCTCCAAAAGACCTTAGGATCTCTTTCTTCATTTATATTGTCAATAACCCTGTCCCATTTATTCTTAGCTGAAACAATACATTCTTCTTTTAGTTCTGCTTGTATTCTTTTTATGTTATCCATTACCGTTTTGTCCGCTCCAAATAATTCAATATAAGACTTAAGATTAACGAAAACTGTTTGTAGCATTCTCATTCGGTCTGTTATTTTATTATGTGGTAAAGTTTTGTATGTTGTCTTAGGAATATTATTTTCAGCAGCCATTTTGATTGCATTTGTTACTTTATTTATTTCTTCCTCAATACCAACTATTGGTTTGTTTTCTAGGTTAGGAATTTCATAGTTATTTAAGTCTCCTTTATACTCATCCCATCTGGCTTTACTCATGGCAAATCTTTCTTGTACAGGTATTTGAATTGGGCTAGTTGATAATGTAAATATGATAGGTACATGATCACTAATGGTGATCGGACCTTGTTGGATATGGTAATTATGATATGTTTTATTATTGGTTAGTATTATATCTGGATTGCTTGTAGTTCTATGGCCAAGAAAGTATAGAAGTGTGGGCCAATAAATCTTAATCTACCAGTGTTGATCAATGTGTTAATTCCTCTACCTACGTTATTCATATCATTATTGCCGAATATGGTATGTCTTGCATTAAAATCTCCTATTATATATGTTGGTTGGGTGAAATTCATAAGGTTAATGAGGTCAGGGTAAGGTAAGTAAGGTCTTCTAGGTGGAAGATAGAGAGTTGCAATAATTATGTCTCCAGTTGTTGTTGATACTTTGAAAGTTGTCTATAATTTTGTGCTTTATATGTTTTTTCACAGCAATTGCAGTTCCGTCATGCATTTCATTATTTGTATTTGATTGGTAAATTACGTAATTTAATATTTTAATTTTTTCACTATCTACCTGACCATGGCTATTTAGCAAAATAATGTCTGGGTCAATCTCTGCATATGTATTTAATAGTTGTACTTTGTGTGTTTTCCAGTGTCTTACATTGTGTTGCATTATTTTGAATGTGATGTTCATATTTTACTTATTCGCTTTGACTGGTGATCTGGTGTGGTTCTTGTCTCTAGGCCATTTCTTTTCTTCCTGAAGGTTGACTCATCTAGCTTTTTAAATACTGGTTTGTTTGTATTTTATTTGGTCAGCATTTAGCAGGGCCTGCACAATTTTTTCTTCATATTCTTTATTTGTATATACCCACTTGATATTCCCTGCACAATGCCTGTTATGATTTCCTTGTGGGTTGTTTGAGGTCGTCGGTTAAAGTTTTGACCTATGTAAAAGGTAAGATCTAGTGTATCTGCACTCCATGTTGATTTAGATTGTTGACTATTTTCTTTATTGATGGCTCCTGTCTCTCTTCCTATAGACTTTCTTCTGTTTGTTGTATCATTATTCTGCAATTCTCTTATAGGTTTAGCAGTTGTAGTACTTTCGGGGTTGTGGGTTTTGGATTGTACTTGCCGGTCTGTTTCAGTAGATTGTATACCTATGGCTTGTTCAAGTGCTGGGGGTTGTGCTATGATTTGTTGTGTGCTTTCTTCCATATTGTTGATGTTTGCTGATACTTCGTTCATTCTGGGTTCTGTTGTTGTATATGAGGCTTGTAGTACCTTACTTGAGTTTGGATTTTCGGGGAACCACATCTCCTCTATTCCGTTCTCTTTGAGCATCTTGTTTAATTCTGTCTTGTAGCATCCGGGGTTACTGATATTCATGACATGTGCATGCAGTATGCATATTAGGAGGTTTGTATGTTTGATCTCGCTGAGGTTAATGGTTGTCTTTGATTTCGTGATGTGGGGTCGCTTCCTTTGTGGCTGCCTTCACAATACTTGCAAAAGTTTGATTTTCTTTGATCAGTTTGTCTTGGGCCTTCTCCTCCAACTTCAGTTTCATCTTTTCTTTTCTTATTGGGCAACTCATTGCAAGAGCTCTGTGTTCAGTTTTAGGCCTATCTTGTTTTATGCAATTTATACATGCTTTATTTTGGTTACTGCAGTTATCCCACTTATGACCGTGTTGTCCACATTCTGAGCATGTCATATTTGGTTCTTTGCAGTCTCTAGTTTGGTGGTCTTCCACTGCTAAACATCTGAAGCAAGTCAGAAGGTTTGCAAAAGTCTCTCGTTGGCATTGATTAGGTGTGATGCTAATGTTGAAGGCTAAAATGCCTCTCTCTAGTACATTATCAGCCATGGCAGTTTCTTTCAGTCGGATTTTCAGCAGATGTGTAAATTCACGGATCTTTATTACCTCATCTATTTTTAGCCATTCGTTCCTATCTTCTATTTCCTGTTTCAGCTCCTCCTTGCTATGACTGCCGATGTGATTATCTATTTGTTTGATAAACACTGTCCGTCTAGCCCTTACTTCTGGAGGAATCACAATCTCTATGCCATTTTTCTTGTATATATCAATGGCTTCCTGCTGCAGCAATTTATCTGCCTCTTCTTCGCTTCTGCATATTGCCTTATATCCATCATACGTTGGGAAAAAACGTGCAAATGCTATATGGAAATTCTGGTAGGCAATCTGCGATATTCGTTGTACAGAAGTGTCTTTCTCTTTATCTATTATTTTCAGTCGGACTTTGGAAGACATTATCTAAAGTGAGAGTTCAGTATTTCATGTCTCAAT
>CM064486.1:68467578-68585073 GCA_032716605.1 Paralithodes platypus
TAAAGTAGGCACAAGTATTACACTGTTCATAGATTAGGACACGCTAGATGTTCAGCCTCAAAGCTACAAATAACCCAATCCTTAGATTCTACCCTACTGACCATTATCTCCCCTCTCTCCCCCCCCCCCCCCCCCCACCTCTCTCTCTCTCTCTCTCTCTCTCTCTCTCTCTCTCTCGTGAAGGGGTTACGTTATCAGTTATAATTTGTATGTTAAGATGTAAATGACATGTATCAAGAATAACCACCCTTGGTGGAAATGTACGTTTTATATATTTGTTTCTCACCCCCCCTCCGCTCCCTTCCCTCCTCGCTATCCCTCTCTCCCCGCACCCCACCTCTCCCTCCGGTAACCACAAAGGACCAGCCCCCAACCACAGGACCATTACCGTCAGCCAGCTTCCTCATCCCCCTCCTGACTACTTGACAGGATGGGAGGAGGGGGGTTGATACTTGACAGGAGGGGACGGACACTTGAGGGGGGGGGGGGGGTTGACCTGGTAACCCTTTGGATTTCAAGAGCTCCTTTTGTAAACTAAGTAAATATGTTTGTGGATAAACAAACTTTGATAAATGGATGTATATTAAGAAAATATATATATCTGTCGATCTATCTATCTATCTATCTATCTATTTCTATCTCTCTATCTATCTATCTCTCTACCTCTCTCCCTATCTATTGCCAGACGACTGAGATCGCGAGGGGGTAGTCACAAATGAATCGCCTCCGTCAAATAAATAATTTGTTATAATCCAGAAATCTTGACTTATCTCCATCTTGTTTGCTCTTAGGCATGAAATGAAAAATTTATGACAACAACAAATATTTGGGTATGGTATTAAAAGAAGAAAACAAAATCAGGACGGAAACTGTTTTCAGAAATGGGAAATATGAAATGTCAATCGTAGCTATATTGAACAAAGCAGTACCTTGGGGAGGCCACATAGGTATATGGTAAAGAGTTGCTGGAACTCCAGTTTCATGTATCTGGCTTCCCCCACTGTTTCTATTTGTGCCTCACCTACACAGAGTGTAAATAACTCACAACCACCTCCTCCTCTTCCTCCTATTCATTTCACTACACTTAACAAGCACACCACACTTCTTCCCAACACACCTAAATTACCTCTAACGTATCTTGATGTTGGCTGTCTATCACTATTGCAACCTTTGGGGGGACATTTGACATAGGCAGCCTTGCCCTTTGTATCCGTGCACATAAGAAAAGACACTTTCAGTACAAAGACACGTTTTTTCCTTGTGTATCTATCGATGATTTATAGAGGTTTGAAAGAACCTATGGGAGTAAAATAATGCATTGATTGAAATAAATGAGAGAGGTCGTTCCTAAGCTGATAAAAAAATGTGTTGTATCCACCAAACTAAAGTGAATCGGCCGGCATGGTAGTAAAAGGGTTAAGCAGTGAAGAATTTACCTAATTGTAGTATACAGGAGCAGAGCTTTTAGGATCATATTGTCACGCTTCCTGAGTTACAATTGTCTAACTTTGTATGTGTTTCAGAGAGAGAGTGGGGGCGGGAAGAGGGGGGAGGATAGTATAGTGTGAGTCAAGATCTCAGATGTCATATATAGTGTTTGCTATTTGTAAAAACACCTCCGTCTACGTATTGTGAAAAACCTGTTAACCTCCGGCAAATTGTGGGGTTGAGTGAGTGAAGGGGGGGACAGTGAATGAAGGAGGATACATGTTTTTCATAATACGTGTTTACTTGATCAAAGACTAATGGTGTCAACATCTCTCTCACTGTCCTCGCTTCTTGGCCTCACCCACTGCCTTCTCTCCTCTTCCTCCTCCTCCCTTGATCTTCTGCTTTTTCTCGTTCTTCTCTTTCTTTCTTTCTTTTTCCTCTTATTGTTCTTCTTATTCTATCTTTATTATTAAAGTGCCATTTTAGGGGTCCTTTTTGCGAGTGTAAGTAACTGGGAAGAACAAACAATGCACTCGATATATAGTTTATTTACACAAACAATCAATTAACATAGCACACACAATGATATAGTTGAAGTAGAGTATTTCTGTTATATTTCTTACTCTTCACTTCTCTCTCTCTCACTCTCACACTCACACTCTCTCTCGACTCCTCCTCCTCCTTATTTGTCTGCATCATAATTTTCCTGTTCTTTGTGTCTCATTCTCCCTCTTTCTCTCCTCCACTCCCCCCACATCTCTCTCTCTCTCTCTCTCTCTCTCTCTCTCTCTCTCTCTCTCTCTCTCTCTCTCTCTCCTCCGTTTTCATGTCTTTGTTCCCAATTTCTTTACCTGGTGAATAGGGGCATAGGTGATTCAAAGGATAAATTGGAGACGTAAATAGTATGTTAGTCGTGGCTATTATTATAAGATATAATTCAGCTTAGGAAGGGTACATGGAAGTAAGAGGGTTAAAATGAGATAGTCTTTACCCATATGACTGCCACAGATTCTTCCTAAATTGCATACAATCTTCTAATGATAGGCAGAATAAGCAGTCATAATGCGTCCAAAGCGTCAGAGGGTTAACTTGAGATATTCAGGGTGGCATTCTTAAAAAACAGTTTTTTCCCTTCGCAGCGCCGTTAATAGACGAAATTATTTGAAAAATTACGCTACCTTGAGATATGGAAGTGGTAATCCGTGTAATCTCTGTAAACAACACTCATTCCCACAATATGCGTTCAATATTGGCCGCTGGGAAGAGAAAGAAATGTTTAACCCTTTGAGTACCAGCGACGTGTTATTTTTTATTCTAGCTATATTTAGACGATATTATGCAGCTTGGGAAGGATCTGTGGTAGCTAAAAGGGTTGGTTGAAATAGTTTGAAGCCGTATTATTGCTAGAGGTCCTTCTTAACCTGAATATAATCGTCTAATAGTTGCCAGAATATGATGAAATGAAATGATGGTAATGAACGGGTTAAGAATACCACCCTCAGTTATTTACGGTGGTCGTCGAACTATGGAATCAGACTGTACAAGACATATGACACCGACTGTACCTCCATCAAATAGTTCTGTCTTAAGGGGAGATATCCACTTGAGGGACTTTTTTCTTGACCCCTTTCTCCTTCATGTTTAGCCCCATTGCTTTTGAGATTTTAAGACGTTTGCCCCATTAGTTTGGTGATTTTTAAGAATTTCCGCCCCATTCTGTCAATTTTAAGACCTTTCGTGCCATTTAGGTGTTGATTTTATCCTGGCGAGCGATAGCGAGCCTGTAATTTAAGAGTAATCGGCGTTCGGCCGGAACATTTTTCTACCGAAAAATGTACAAATTTATCTTGAAAGGGGGTCAAGGGGGTGACATTTTTAGATTGCTGGAGGAGTAGGAAACAAACTAGAAACCTCCCCTTAACCCTTTCAGTACAGGTGCCGTCATTTTAGAATTATTCTATCTACTATAAAACGATTTTACTCCGTTTAGAATGGGCCTCCATGAAATAACAAGCTTCTAACTATCTCACTGAACCCTATTTACTAGCACAGCTAATTCTTAAACTGCTCACAATCGTCAAAATACAGCTAGGAAAAAATGAAAAGACGTTGCCGGTACAGAAGAGGTTAACAGGGTCTTAATTTGACTTTACATATAAACTCGCCGCCAGTCATTTATTACTTATAGAGGTTAACAGGGTCTGCATTTGACTTTACATATAAACTCGCCGCCAGTCATTTATTACTTATAGACATTGGTCAAGATTGCTATCCTAAATATAATGAATAGCGTGATGTAAATAGCTTATTATTAGTGTTTGAATACATATAAAACAAAATATATCATTTCAAGAGAACTTAAGATCGTCAAAATAGAGTATGAGGTATGTTACACAGAGCGAAGACTTTGGCTAGCTAAGGAAGTTAATGATAAACCAAAAGAAAACAAAGCTCCGAGCAAAATATTTAGAGGACAAGAAAACAACAGTTGGGCACCGTATCCACTCAACTAACTCTACCAAACATACCTGAGTGAGTGGGTTCGAATCCTGGTCAGGATACCTCTCTCCGAACCTGTCCGACATTATCATTAATAAATAGTAAAGTGTAAGTAAGAAAAGATCGAACAGAACCAAGCCAACTGAATATAAAACCAGTAAGAGTGGTCGTAGGCGTCACTCCTGGTGTATCAAATAAAAGAACAGGAAATGCAGTTAACGAGGAAGAAGATGAAAACAGAGGAATTTGGGGGAGTATTTTGAAAAAGAAAACAAAATACATCCCATTGTTGACTGAGTGAGAGAGAGAGTTTAAGGTGGTAGTGGAAATGTTGTGTTCTATTTAGTTATTTTTTTATAGTGTCCTCGCTAGACCTCCATTAACCTTAACAAAACGAAACCTAGAGGTAAATTTGTAAATTTTTCTAACGAAAAATTTCCCAGCCGGAGGCCGGTTCCTCATAAAATTACAGGCTCGCTATCGCTCGCAAGGAAAAAATTGACACCTAAATGGCACGAAAGGTCATCAAATTGACAACAACATGGGGAAAAACAGGCTAAAATCGCCAAACTAATGGGCCGAACGTCTTAAAATGTCAAAACTTATGGGGCTAAACACGAGGGTGAAGGGGGGACTGCCAGGAAAAAGACCCATACCCCATTAAGAAGTTACAAGGAATAGTTAGCATCTCGAAGATATTTAACCCCTTCTGTACCGGCGACGTCTTTATTTTTCTTCTCGCTATAATTAGACGATGTTGTGCTTTTAAGAAGGATCTGGGGTAGTAAAGAGAATTAAGTGAGATAGTTGGAAGCCTGTTAATTGTTAGAGGCCATTTTAAACTGAATAAAATCATCTCGTTTTAGCCAGAATCGAAGGTAAATAGTTGTCATGGTGCTAAAGGGGTTAACAGAAAGGGGAGAAGACTCTTGAAAGTAAGAGAGAAGATATAATTTCCTAAAAACAACTAAAGAGGGCTATGTCTCCATTAGAGTGGAGGACAGAGAGGGAGGTAGACTGGTTGAAACAGAGAACAGGAAGGGGCATTGATGAGAGAGAGAGAGAGAGACTGAGTGAGAGAGAATAGAGACAAAACAGAGACAGGAGGAACAAAGGAATATATATATATATATATATATACGGAGAGAGAGAGAGAGATGTATAAGACTGGTTGAAACAGAAAACAGGAAGGAGCATTAATGAGAGAGAGAGACTGAGTGAGAGACAGGAGGAACAAAGGAATATATATATATATATATATATAAAGAGAGAGCGAGAGTGAGTGAGAAGAATAAGACTTAAGAGAGCTATGTAATTTAAGTGAGAGCAATTATGACTGTGTTAAGGATTATATCAAGGTTGACCCCTGAAAGAAATGGGATAGAAGAGTGAGAGAGAGACAAGAAAACGTGAGAGAGCTATATAATTAGAGTGAGAGCGAGTGTTTGTCAGGGATTACTTCAAGGCTGACCCTTGAAAGTAAGGGGATAGAGTTACGTTGACCATCCGTTTTGTCTATTGACCACTTGCGAGTATCGTTCTATAAGGAAGTTGGAGCTGTAGACATCGATATTTATCAGAATTACCCGCTAAAATACGGTTGTAGTTCATTTATAAATACACAAATTCAAACTCATCATACTCTTTAGCCATCAGAAACCTACATTATTTTTGCATTTCTGTTTACTATCGATGTCTACAGCACCAACTTCCTTATAGCCTCAAACTCGCAAGTGGTCAATTTTGTAGTCGGACAAACACATAAGTCGGCAACCTGTTAGTTAGTTAAACTAGGACTTCAGAGGCTATCAACCCTTCTGGATTATTAAGCCAGCACACTGTATGTTAATATTAGCTAGTTAATTAGTTAAAATAGGACTTCAGAGGCTATCAACCCTTCTGGATTATTAAGCCAGCACACTGTATGTTAATATTAGCTAGTTAATTAGTTAAAATAGGGTTTCAGAGGCTATCAACCCTTCTGGATTATTAAGCCAGCACACTGTATGTTAATATTAGCTAGTTAATTAGTTAAAATAGGGTTTCAGAGGCTATTATCAACCCTTCTGGATTATTAAGCCAGCACACTGTATGTTAATATTAGCTAGTTAATTAGTTAAAATAGGACTTCAGAGGCTATCAACCCTTCTGGATTATTAAGCCAGCACACTGTATGTTAATATTAGCTAGTTAATTAGTTAAAATAGGGTTTCAGAGGCTATCAACCCTTCTGGATTATTAAGCCAAAACACTAAGTCAAAAATAGCTTCTGGACTGGAGCCCCATTTCGAGAACTCCAATCCCTTCTCATCCTATCCAGGGTGAGTACATTCTATACAAATCATTACTGCTTATCTAAGGATGAAGCATGTTAGTGGATGGACTAGCCGCACACCACTGTAGAGATATAGTGGTAATAGTTACATAGAAGCCCTCAGAGTCAGACGGACCCTAAATTTGAGTGGTCAGTCCTGTAAGTCCTTAAATAAACTGGCATTGGTTGTCCTTCTCCCAGGGGTAGGTCCGCTTGGGGGCGCTTTTTGTATGGCCACCCTCATAAAGGGGAGTAAGGCGTCCAGCAATAGTTAAACACTAATGTTTATCCCACTGTGTTTTTATTTTCATGTTATGTACGGGGAGTAAAGATGGATGAAGAAGTGCGGGAGAGGGTACAACAGGGGAAGAGGGTTGTAGGAACGCTAAAAGCAGTAACAAGAAATAGGGTGGTCAGTATGGAAGTGAAGAAGTCCTTGCATGACAGTGTGGTAATCCCGACACTGACTTACGGAAGCGAAGCATGGACGTTGGTTGAGAGACTCAGACCAAGAGTGAGAGCAGTGGAAATGAATTATTTAAGGAGTGCGTGCGGAGTTACATGGAGGGATAGACAGACTAATGAGGAAGTAAGAAGGAGGTGTGGTGTGGAGGTAGATGTGCTGGAAGTGTGAAAAGGAACAACTTGAGATGGTTCGGCCATATGGAACGTATGGAAAGCGAGAGAATGACTAAGAGGGTGTACGAGAGCGAGGTGGAGGGACAGAGGGGGAGAGGTAGACCGAATATGAGGTGGAAGGATGGAGTGAGGCACTACATGAACGAAGGCGGTGCTGGTTGGGGGGAGGGGCGTCGACTGACTGGGGACAGAGGTGCATGGGGGCGGTTCGTTCGTGGCCACCCCTTCGGGGATCACGGCGTCAGGCAATAGATTGATAGATAGATGTACGGGGAGAGAGAGAGAGTTAGAGTGAGTGCAGAGTAGAGAGAGTAGAGACAAGACAGGAGGAATAGAGAGAGAGAGAGAGAGTTAGAGTGAGTGTAGAGTAGAGAGAGTAGACAAAACAGGAGGAATAGAGAGAGAGAGAGTGTGTGAGAGTGAGAGAGAGAAAGAGAACAGGAAGGTAGTTTGAAAAGAGGGGTGTGAGGGTGGGGCGGTGAAATAAGAGGGCCCAAGATCCATTAGTGTGTATTTTGAGACCCCTGACGTGTGTGTGTGTGTGTGTGTGTAAGGGGTGTGGGGTGGGGGGGGGGCATAAGGTGAGGGTATGTATGTGTTGGTGGTTTAGTGTCTGTGTGCCTATATATTTAAGTGTTGTAATGCCTGTGTGTTTGTGTGCCTGTGTTTGAGAGTGACTATTTGGAGATCCCTGACATATGTGAGTGTGTGGGGTCAGGTCAGAGGGTGTGTGTGTGTCGGTGATTGTCTGTTGGTTAGTGGGTGGATATGTGTGTGTGTTGTAATTTGTGTGTGTGTATTTTTACTATTTTGAGACCCATGGCGAATGTGTGTGAGGGGTCAGGGCGAGGGCAGAGGTTGTGTGTGGGTGTATGTATGTATGTAGCAAGTGGGGTGCACGAAGTGAATCGACGCATCTTGGACCAGCTGAAGGATAAACACCCAGAGGCAAAACCAGCAAGTGATGAGGCCAAACTAGACGAGGAATATGTTCCTCCAGACCCGGTGATATATGAGAATATAACTGGAGACTTCATATGGAGAAAGGCGCTGAAAACACAGGGAGGAGCAGGTCCATCAGGTGTAGATGCTAAGACTTGGAGGATCTTCCTAAGTCAAAACATGTTTGGTTCAGCCGCGGGTGACCTTTGTGAAGCAATAGCAATGCTGGCAAAGAAACTTGCATCATCACCATGCGTGAACATAGAAGCTCTGACAGCATGTCACCTGATACCTTTAAATAAGAATCCAGGGGTTAGACCAGTAGGCGTTGCAATGGGGAAGGTGTATGATGAGGAAGATTGTGAAGCGGTACTGCTAGTGGATGCAACAAATGCCTTTAACACCATTAATAGGGAAGCAGCTATTCACAACATCAAGATCAAATGCCCGAGCATCGCAAAGTACATAGAAAATACTTATAAGGAGCCAGCTAACCTGTATATAGTTGGAAGCACAAAGAAGAAAGAAATGAAAATTCTCAAATCAAATGAAGGAACAACGAAAGGAGATCCAGTGGCAATGGCAATGTACGCACTGGCACTATCTATTCTGCAGCAGAAAATAAAAAATGAGGTAACCCGAGTAAAACAAGTGGCATATGCAGATGACCTCACAGGTGCAGGAAAAATAGGGGATCTCAAAGAATGGTGGCGGAGAGTACAATCGGTGGGCGAAGTCATTGGGTACCATCCGAATGCTAGTAAATCTGTACTATTAGTGAAAGAAAACAAGTATGAAGAAGCGGTGCGGACTTTTGATGGGACAGGAGTGAAGATTACAAAGGAGGGTCAACGCCATTTGGGAGCAGTAATAGGCACAGAAGAATTCAAGAGAGACTATGTGCGAAAAAAGGTAGCGGAGTGGGTAAAGGAAGTGAAAACCCTGGCAGACATTGCGAAATCTGAACCACATGCTGCATATACTGCCTTCACATATGGTGTTAAGCACAGATGGACCTTTCTTATGAGAACCGTGCCTGACATTAGACAGATACTCCAACCGCTGGAAGAAGCAATCAGAGGAGCATTCATACCGGCTTTAACAGAGATGGAAGGCATCACGCAAGAGCTAAGAGATCTATTAGCTCTTCCGCCAAGGTTCGGAGGTATGGGGATCATAAACCCAGTGGAGGCGGCACCACATGAGTACCAAAATTCCCTTAAACTTACTACGTCTCTGACAGAAAAAATACGGGAGCAAAATGAAAATGATGAGGTGGACGAAGAGGAACAACGAAATGCAAGACAGGAAATTACAAAGAGCAGAGAAGAGAGACAGAAACATAGCCTAGAACAAATTAAGACCAGATGTAGGGAAGAACTGAAAATGAGAGTTGAGATGGCACAAGACACGGGGGCTTCAAATTGGCTCACATCATTACCAATAAAGGAGAAAGGCTTCAGCTTAAATAAACAAGAATTCAATGATGCCGTAGCCTTGAGGTATGGGTGGCCAGTTTCGAACCTGCTGCTGAAATGTGCATGCAGTGAAATAAACAACCCAGACCACTGTATGACCTGTAAGAAAGGAGGATTCATCTGTATCCGGCATGATGAAGTACGAGACATCACTGCAAAAATGCTGGATGAGGTGTGCCATGATGTCAGAATCGAACCGGAACTTCTGCCTATGGACGGACAGCGCTTGGCCCACAATACTGCAAATACTTCAAATGAAGCAAGAGTGGACGTAATTGCTCGAGGTTTTTGGACGAGGGGACAACAGGCTTTTTTCGACATCAGAATCTTCAACCCAAGAGCACAAACATATCGTGAGCGAGGACACAAGGCGGCATACTAGAGAAACGAGAGTGAGAAAAAACGCGCTTATGAAGAAAGAATTTTGAACAGGGATCAAGGAAGCTTTACTTCTCTGGTCTTCTCATCGTCGGGAGGTATGGGACCTTCTGCAAGTGTCTTTTATGCCAGAGTAGCTGAACAAATATCGGAGAAAAAGCACCAGCATAGAAGCCAAGTCATAACTTGGATGAGATGCCGGCTCTCTTTCTCTCTTCTCAGGTCTGCACTCCTATGTCTCAGGGGTACAAGGTCCTCCCCACTACAGAGGACAAGAGTGAGAGACTTGGACTTTGAAATGGTCGTGGCGGAGGGACGAATTGGGGAACAACTAGGTTGATTGTAGGGATGTACTGGTACAATATTATAAACTACAATGTAACTAGAATAAGATAGATTGTACACCACTTTGTAACTGTCACCTTAATAAAAAAAAAAAAAAAAAAAAAATATATATATATATATATTCTGACATACGGAGCCCTGTATGTTAATTTAAGAGTTAGAATTAGAGTTGAAGGAGTGCCAAACTACCCAGGCGGCAAAGCAGACTAGCGAGCGAACCAGCGAGTGGGAAACCAGCTCGTCCGCATACCAGCAAACAAGCCTTCACACCTGCGTGCGTCATAGGGGACCCTGCAAACTACTTCGATGACCCGACGCTATGACGTATGATCGACGCCAGGAGACTCTATTGGACCACGCACCTGATACGCAACTCGAGGAGCTGTGATTGGGGAGCGCACTATCAACCGCCTCCTGATTCGTTCCTACACCATCATTGTTTAGTATATGAGACCCGAGTAGTGGGCATTCAAATCAGTCTCATTTGGAGTTGGGAAGGTGAACTTGCAGCTGGAGGAAGACGGGGTGAAGTATTATAATGGGTTTGTGACTGTCAGTCAGATTATATAAGTGTGTGTTTAGTGTGTTCGGTGTAAACACTTACGTTATGTTGGTTAGTGAGATATGTGATTGGGAATTAACGTTTACGCTACTATTATGTACTTAACTATTTGATTGGGAATTAACGTTAACGCTACTATTTGATTGGGAATTAACGTTAACGCTACTATTATGTACAGTACTTAACTATTTTAGTTGACTGACTTGTGGACTAAAGCAACTCTTTAAGTAATTGGGTTATGATGAAAGTAATACTATTGTTTTATATTAATACTTACGAGTTCTTTCATTTTCTTTTAATTAAGCTTACATTGCTTAACGGTGCTTAGTACGGTGATGCTATTGTCTCATATTAGTAATATCGCCTTAGAGTAACATGGTTGTTTTAATGTTACTTCTAGTGATTTCCTAAGCTGAAGAAAATTCTTTTAGCTTCAAAATATTATTTTGCTTTTCATATTATTTGAGTGAGACCTGAATCGAATCTATGAAGCGATCCTGTAACTTAATTTACTCATAAACAAACCTCAATGTTACGTGGTTAAGAAATACATTTAACTAATTATTAAATATATATCTAACTTTTTATGTGACTTTGATATTAATCCTGATGATAATAATAATATAATACTATTAACGTAAGACAAGAACCAAGAATAATTACATTAAATATAAATAAAAGGACATAAGAAAACTATTTATTCATTTCAAAAATGGGTAAGAGACAGAAATATGTTTACTTTAATATTTATCTTTCAAGACTTTTTATAGAATTAATAGTCCTTCTTTAGATATAACTTATTCGGTTCATAACCATAGCCTACTAAGCTTCGGTTAAATAATAATTCTTTATAAATACTACATGACTTTAATTAGTTTCAGTATTTTTCATAATTAAAGAGTATCAGTCAATAAAGGATACCAAGTCCTAAGATCCAAAAGGAAAGGAAGCAACAACAGGACATAATTTTATTAGATTTTACTTTTGTTTTGCCTGCAGCTGACTAATACCTTAATATATATCTCTGTGCTATCTAGATTCATCAAGTTAACCACTTGAGGATCAAGATACGTAACAATATATAGAAGGAAACATGCTTACATTACTGAAATGTTTGTGGACATGCAGTGATGCAAGTAATGGTCACTCTTCTGTAAATCTAAAATGGATTACTTAAGAATGGGAAAGGGGTGGGACCTTCTATTTTGTTTTTGTATGTATGTATGTATGTATGTGTATGTGTGTTGTAATCTCTGTGTATTTGTGTGCCTTTGTTTGTGGATGAGTATTTGGAGTTCCCTGGCATATGTGAGTGTGTGGGGTCAGTTCAGATGCTGTGTGTGTGCGCGTCTGTGTTTGTGGGTTAGTTGTAATGCGTGTTTGTGTGTGTGTGTGTGTTTATGTATGTGTGTTTGGGTGTGTATTTTATGATCCCAGACAAATATATGGGGCCAGGGCAGAGGGTGTGTGTCTGTGTGTGTTGGTGGGTTAGTGGCTGGGTTTATACGAGAGAGAGAGAGAGAGATTTGATTTTGCCCCGAGCGGCGAGTTTATTGAGCAGCGCCCCCCATCCTGTGAGGGGACAACCACTAGTAAGGCGATACATACTGCTCAAAGAGCCATTATTCCACTGAAACAACAGCATCGTCGTCTGGTTACATTCATATTTGTGTTTATAAGTCAGGTTGGCATTATTCAGATGTTATTATAGTTTCCTCATTTAATTGTCACATGGTCTGTATATACGTATCTCATTAAAAAAAAAAAAAAAAAAAAACAAGCAAGCTTGTAGTGACTGAATTATTAATTGACAGGTTGTAAATAATAGCACTACAGAACTAGTGCAATCGTATGAGGAGACTATTCATATTTTCATTACATCAATGGTTATTGAGATCATAGTTAGCTGAATACAATTATTACAAAAATAGGCAATGGTATAAATCAACATAATACATAATTTAATACAGGCGGACATAATCATGATCCGGTTCGTTGTGCACTGGGAGCTAAGGTGTCTTGAGATCGCCTCGTACCCATACACAACGAACGTATTATAGTCTGCATGGTTGGTATCTAATTGAATATACTTAGTGGGTATTTCAAGAATGTCAGGGGGTAAGGAAATGTGATTTGTATATTAGAAGACTGTGATTAACGAGACGTGTAACATGTGGAGGGAGGTGGTAGAAAGAGAGGATCTCGTTGGGGGTGGAAGTTTCGCTCCCAGGAATTTTCGTTCCTGTGGTATTTCAATAATAATAATAAAATAATAATAATAATAAGGGGACAACCACTGGTAAGGCAATACATACTGCTCAAAGAGCATTATTCTACTGTAACAACAGTATCGTCGTCTGGTGTTATTATAGTTTCCTCATTTGATTGCCACATGCGCTGTATATACGTGCTCATGAGAAAACAAAAAAAATGTGACTGAATTATTAATTGACATGTAAATAATAGCACTACAAAACTAGTGCAATCATATGAGGAGACCATTCATGTGTTCTTACATGAATGGTTATTGAGATCATAGTTAGCTGAATACAATTATTACATACATGATGTGACTAATATTTCGAACTACATAAATTATTATGCAATAATAGTACGACAAATATATTACAATCATATGAGGGACACTTCACATTCTTCATTACATCAACAGTTATTGAGGTCATAGTTAGCTGAATACAAGAGTACAAGAGAGAGGATGAGTGAAAGAGAAAAGTAAAAGAGAATGAGAGAGAATGAGAGAGAGAGAGAGAGAGAGAGAGAGAGAGAGAGAGAGAGAGATAAAGGGGGAAAGGAAGCAATTATGATAATAATATGCTATTCACAAGGGCTAAATCTAAATTTCTTTGGAATGATATGTGAATAAAGGAAATACGGGGAAAGGTATAAAGGAAAGGGTTTAAGAAGGGTAAGTACAGGTCACAGGCGGGAGGAAATGAAAGAGGAGAAGTGAAAATGAAGATGTTTGAAGGACCTGAGGAAATAGCAGATTATTGTTGTCATTGTTGTTGTGTGTGTGAGGAGGGAGGAGGTTGGAATAAGAAGTCATAATGAACTAAAAGGAAAGAATTTGGAGAACAGATTTGGAAATACAGTATGCAAGTAATACAGTGTGTGTGTGTGTGTGTGTTCTCGTGTCTGAGTATGTATGCACAGGTACATATGTAAATGTGAAGGTGTATATGTTTGTCAGTATATATATATATATATATATATATAAAGACAGTATATACAGTATATGCATGTATGTGTGTGTGTTTGTGTGTGTGTGTGAGCGTGTGTGTGTGAGCGAGAGGAGGAGGAGGTGAAGGTGGTTTGACAGAACAGAAGACATTAAAACATAATAGGAAATACCCTTCAAAGGAAATAACCCAGAGAGGAAGGAGTGGTAGGTGAGACATAACAAGTATGTATGTTAACAGGAAGGAGGTGAAGGTGGTTTGACAGAACAGAAGACATTAAAACACAATAGGAAATACCCTTCAAAGGAAATAACCCAGAGAGGAAGGAGTGGTAGGTGAGACATAACAAGTATGTATGTTAACAGGAAGGAGGCACAGCTTATTACCGGAATTAATAGGATTCCTTAGATAGCCAGTCTTCCGGTGTTGCTCAGACATATGACCTCTGCTTGCTGTAAGTATTAATTAACTCTTTCACCATGATGACGCCATTTTTATTATATATTCGATACCCTATGTGCCCTGTAGGAAAGACCAGTGAGTGAGAGTAAAGTGAGGTTGAGTGGTGGCGCGCTTACAGTGAGAGTGGGGGTTAGTTATGATGAAATATATTATACCCTACACCAGTATACTCGGAGAACAGCATAATGTATTGTATTGTGTGTGTGTGTGTGTGTGTGTGTGTGTGTGTGTGAGAGTAAAGTGAGGTTAGGTTGAGTGGTTGCGTGTTTGTAGTGAGGGCGGGTGAGCAATGATAAAATATAGTTATATATATATTGTATTTTAGTTATACCCCTCATATACCACCCCGCCAAGTATACCCTCTGCTAGTATACTGTAGTAGAGTATTGTGTAATGTATACTCTCAAGTCTTGGGGGAGGCACTCGTCACAGCCAGTTTTTCCATTTGTCTCCCTCATCCACACACAAATAAAAAAAAAAAACTAATAATAATAATAAAATAATACAAAAGATATAATACAAAATATAATAATGACATAAATATAAAAAAGGAAAATATATAGGCCTATACTATATATATATATATATATATATATATACAGGTAATATATATATATATATATCTATATATATAATATATATATATATATATATATATATATATAACAAATTACTAAGATAAGTCAAATAAAATAGAATAAAATAAACCAAAGTACAGTGTATTGTATTACAGTATATGACACTCACACAGCACACACCACCCTACCAGCTGTTGTGCCACAAGGGAGGCTCACTTTACGTTGTGTGTTTATGTCTAGGTTTGTTTGTGTCACACGACTCTAGGAATGTTTGTGTACAGTTGGCAGATATATCAATACAAATAATATGTTTATGTGTGATGTGTTTGCTTATAATAATACTAATACTAGTATAAATATAATATAATATTAATAATATAATACAAAAATATAGAATCTAATATAATAATCATTATTATTATAATATAATATAATAATAATAATAATACTAATAATAATAATAATAATAATGATATGTTTCCTAGGATGATTTTTGTTTTGTTTTAAGTAGGCCTATCCAGAATTACGATAGTTTGTATGCTATATACTTTATTATTGTATAATTATGTAATGGAGCAATGATAACTATATTGAAAATATAAAACTATGTCAGAAGAGAGAGTGACAGGGTGTGTGTGTGTGTGTGGGGGGGGGGGGGGGATTCTCGTGCGCCTATGTAAATAAGACTGTGAGCGTCTGTTTTGTGTTCGTGTTAGTTTGTATGTGTGTTTGTTTGTGAGTTGTAATATTATGAATATTATTATGTATAATATTATTAGTAATAATAATTGTATTAATAAATGTATATGTACACCCTATGTGGTGGATTGTGTTCTTTTATTTAATAATTTTCATTTTAGTAAGCGTTGTTTCCACAGCGATTTTGATAATTTAATTTGACTTTATATTGTCCTTGTCCCAATTTTGGTTTGTTTAGTTTGCAAGTTTTACATTTTAATTTATGGAATATCATCCCAATATACTAAATATACATATTTTATCGTCTAGTCTAGTGGATGCACATGAAAAGGGAATTATCAACATTAATAGTATTATGCAAGAGGTTAACTTACAATGTTTGAAATACAAACATAGCATATATACATTCAAGATACTGAGTGCAGTTGTAACATGTGAACTTACTTTAAATTAATATAGATGCTAAGAGTGTGTGTGTGTGTGTGTGTGTGTGTGTTTTATATTTGCTTGTGTAAAAAACAATATAAGAAACAGGTATAATAAGTAAATAACACAAGTTGACAGGTGTATAGTGCCACTAGGGAGGTTCATCTTACCACCACCACCACCACCACCACAGTGCCACGTGTTAGGATGGTTCTCATATTGTTCAAACTATCCTATTATTCTCATACTAAATATTTATGTGCAGTCTATCTTTACCCTAACTCTACCGACTTTCCCAAATTCTTCAACTATCTAAACTCTAAAGTGGATCACATTCTATCCATATCTCCTTTCTCAGAAATCTCCATCTTAAGAGATTTCAATGTTCACCACCGCCAATGGCTCTCCTCTCACACTACTGACCAACCTGGTGAACAAGCCTACGTCTTTTCTATCCTAAATGACCTAGAGCAGTTAGTTCAGCAACCTACCCGTATCCCGGATCGCTTCTGAGATCGGCCCAACATTCTTGACTTGTTTCTAACTTCTAACCCTTCTCCTTATACTGTCGATCTTTTCTCTCCTTTGGGCTCCTCCGACCATAAACTTATCTCTGTCACCTGTCCTATCCCTCCAGTACAGCCACCCGATCCTCCCAACCGGCCGTGCTTGTAGCACTTTGGTGCTGCTGACTGGGAGGCTCTCAGGCAGTACTTGATTTCCCATGGAATGATTTCTGCTTCCGTGGCCGGGGACCCTCGGAGAGTGCTGAACGCATTACCGAGGTAATCCTATCGGGCATGGAGGCATACATTCCATCTTCTTTCTCTTAGACAAATGCAAAAAAATCTTGGTTTACTCACGCTTATTCTACTGCTGTCCGCAATAAGGAGGAAGCATTAAAACGGTACCGACGCCTTAAAACTCAAGAATCTCATTCTTCCTATGTTTCTGCCCGGAATCAAGCCAAATCTGTTCTTCGACTTGCCAAACACTCTTTCATCAATAATAAATGCACTGAACTATCCAACTCTAGCTCTTCCCAAGCTTTCTAGCATCTAGCCAAAAGCCTCTCCAATAATTTTTCTTCCTCGTCTTTCCCTCCCCTTTTCCGCTCTAATGGCACAATCATCACTTCTTCCTCTGACAATGCTGAATTCTTCGCTCAAACTTTCGCTAAAAACTCAATCTTGGATGATTCTGGTGCTATTCCTCCCTCTCTCCTACTTATGCCTAATATCCTAATCTCTTCTAAAGATGTACTTTCTACCCTCTCTGGGCTTGATTCTAAGAAGGCTTACGGATGGTGTTCCCCCTGTTGTACTCAAAAACTGTGCTTCCATGCTGACACCCTGCCCAGGCAAACTATTTCTCATGTGTCTCTCCTCTAACGTCTTCCCTTCTTGTTGGAAGTTTGCTCTCATTTAACCTGTCCCAAAGAAGGGTGACCACTCTCAACCTTCCAACTATCGTTAAATTGCTCTCATCACTTGTATCTCTAAAGTTTTTGAAACTATTCTTACTTCCAAATTTCTTAAGCATTTATATTCTCATAATCTACTCTCATATCACGAGTATGGCTTCCTTAACCCATTGGCTGCGGCTATGTTTGGGCTATTTAGGGCATATTCAGGCACTCTTGAATGATAAATCAAGCATCTGCATTAAATGAAGTGTATTCTGCCAAAAACTAGACGAAAATAGCTTCAAAATGAGACCAGAACGGGCCCTGTACGTGGTCTGGTTCACCCGCAGTGGTGCCAGTGAAACGCGGGAAACCCGCTATTTGGTAGCACTCGCTCGCTTGGCTACAGTGTTGTGAGACACAGAGAGAGACCCGCGCGAGACACAGTCAACCTCAGTGAGCCGCTCGCTGCTCTGAGGGTCGGAGGTGGGCCCCTCACGCTACCGCCCACTGACACTCGATTTTTACGGTTTTTACAGGCTTTTAAAGCCTGAAAATTGCTGTAACTTGCCAGGACGTTCCAGAACTTCACCCGCAACGAAAGGGTTAAGGGTTGCTCTACTGGTGATCTTCTTTCATATCTTACTAACTCTTGGTCATCCTCCTTTCGGGAATTCAGTGAGACCTTTTCTATTGCGTTAGACATATCGAAGGCCTTCGATAGAGTCTGGCACAAATCTGTAATTTCCAAACTACCCTCCTTCAGTTTCTATCCCTTCATCTGTGCCTTTGTCTCTAATTTCCTTTCCGGTCGTTCCATAGCTGCGGTTGTGGACGGCCATCGTTCACTTCCTCATCCTATCAACTCCGGTGTTCCTCAGGGATCTGTCCTACCTCTTATTCTCTTTCTAATATTCATAAATGATCTCCTCAACTGTACCTCCAGTCCTATCCATTTTTATGCAGACGACTCTACCTTACACTATTCAATTAGTATGCCAGAACGCCCCAGCCAGCAAACCCTCAAAAGCGAACGTAATGAAGCCATAGAACACGTTTCTTCTGGTCTAACTACCATCTCCAGTTGGGGCAAAGAAAACCTTGTTATATTTAATGCTTCCAATACCTAATTTCTCCATCTACAGTATCTACCCGCTGTGAACTCCCAGAGGACTATCCCTTATTCTTCAACAATACAAAAATCAACCCTTCATCTTCTCTCAGTATTCTTGGTATCTCTTTTTCTTCTTCTTTCACTTGGAAGGACCATATTACCAGTCTTGCTAAGGCGGCCTGCCAGAAGCTGGGTGTGCTCAACCACCTCAAGGGGTTCTTTATCCCTGCTCAGCTTCTTGCTCTGTAGGCTACAGGAGCACAGTACGTCCTTGTATTGGGTATTGTTCACATGTGTGGGGAGGATCTTCTCACACAGCACTTCTAGACAAAGTAAAAAGGAAAGCCTTTCGTATCATTAACTCCCGTCCACTCAACTACTCTCTGCAATCTCTCTCTCTTCGCCGCAATGTTGCATCTCTCTAACTATTCTATTGCTACTACAATAATCAGTGTTCCTAAGAACTCTCTCAGTGCATACCACCTCCTCTACGTAGGGTACGTAGTACCCGTCTTGCAACACAATGCCACCCCTACTCTGTACAACTTTCCAGCTCAAGAGTGAAACGTTACTCCCAATCATTCTTCTATTCAACAACTGAGCTCTGGAACTCTCTCCCTGAATCCATCTTTCCCTCATCCTATGACTTAAATTGTTTCAAACTCCCTGTGTCCAGACTTTTGGCTCGAACGTTCCTTGATTTTGGCCCTGTCACTCTTTTAACTCTGGGGGAGGCACTCGTCACAGGCAGTTTTGCTTTTTGTTTCCCTCATCCACATAGAGCAAAAAAAAATCTAGCGAACTTTATTTGGTAACCCTGCTGTACACGCACCAAACGCTGCCAATGTGTTTACGGATCACGGTGGGAGACCCCGAGACTTACAACATAAAATTTATGATATACAAAACAAAAACTAAGTAAATACATCGCTCATAAATCAAATTAAAGCTTAGCGAGAGGGTATCCGATTGGCAGAAAATGTGTTATTTCAAAGGGAGTTGACAAGAGGAGATTTCCACACTTGAGGAATTTTATTCTTGACCCCTTTCTTTCTCATGTTTAGCTCCATTGCTTTTGAGATTTTAAGACTTTCGTCCCATAAGTTTGACGATTTTAAGAACTTTCGCACCATTTCTATCAATGTTAAGACCTTTCGTGCCATTTAGGCGTCGATTTTTCCTGGTGAGCGATAGCGAGCCTGTATATTAAAAGTAACTGGCCTTCGGCCAGGACATTTTTCTACCTAAAAATGTACAAATTTATCTTGAAAGGCGATCAGGGGTGTGTAATTTTAAGCTTGATGGAGGTCTAGGGAACTAACTAAAAACCTCCTCTTAACTCCTTCTGTACCTCCCCTTAAGAAGCCAAACCTTTACGGTGCATTTCAATGTAACCATGACGTTTCAATGTAACCATGACGTTTCAATGTAACCATGACGTTTCAATGTAACCATGACGTTTCAATGTAACCATGACGTTTCAATGTAACCATGACGTTTCAATGTAACCATGACGTTGCAATGTAACCATGACGTTTCAATGTAACCATGACGTTGCAATGTAACCATGACGTTTCAATGTAACCATGACGTTTCAATGTAACCATGACGTTTCAATGTAACCATGACGTTTCAATGTAACCATGACGTTTCAGAAATAGCCCGAAGAGAAAACGCCTTACTCTCGCTACAATGCATATTATACGCATGAGGAGAGGCGAATCACGCACATTTACCAGAAAATATGGCGTGTCCTCTTGCAGTATTGCTAGAATAAATAATAATAACAAATAATAATAATATATACATTATATAATAATTATATATATATATATATATATATATATATATATATATATGATGTTTATGGACGAAGTGAAATGACACAAACAATAGATTAAATATGAAATTCAAGACTGATGTCAGAACACACTCAAAACATCCAGGTTCAAGGAAAACTAGATAATTTTGTTTAGTTTAATTAATTTAAGTAATATAATGTAACAATATAATCAGTCTCTTCAGGACGAGTGATAAGAATATAATATTATAATGCACTAAGATTTAGTTTAGTAACAAAAAGAATTATTATCAGAAAATATGCAAGTGAAAAATAAATAAGTATATACCTGTGCTGAAGCAATGCAAGGTTTAAATAGCTATATCACACAAGAGTATCGGGACTGCACCCGATGACTGGAAGACTGGCATAATAGTCCCCCTATACAAGGGCAAAGGGGAAAGAGGAGTGTGTGGTAACCACCGAGGAATATGTCTTCTAAGCGTAGTAGGGAAGGTATACAGTAGGGTAGTGATTGAGAGAGTGAGAGTGAGAACGGAGAAATGGATAGGCGATGAGCAGGGAGGTTTTAGGAAGGGAAGAGGATGTGTAGATCAGATTTTTACCCTGAATTGTGTTGTGGAGAAGTATCTGGAGAAGAAACAAAATGTGTATGTTGCCTTTATGGACTTGGAGAAGGCCTATGACATAGTGGATAGAGAAGCTTTGTGGAAAGTACTTAGAATATACGAAGTAGAGGTCAAGTTGCTGAAAGCAGTGAAGAGCATGTATGAGGGTGCAAAGGCGGCAGTACACGTGGAGAGTGAGCAGAGCGAGTTCTTTGACCTGAATGTTGGTTTGAAACAGGGGTGCGTGATGTCCCCGTGGTTGTTTACTGTATATATGGATGGAGTCATGAAAGAAATACTATCAAGAGCAGTGGATGTTGGTGTATCGCTAAAAAGGGAGGGAATTGAGTGGAAGCTACCTATACTGCTGTTTGCGGATGATACAGTTCTGATGAGTGATAATGAATGGGAGTTGCAGGGTCTGGTAAATGAGTTTGGAACAGTGTGCGAAAAACGGAATTTGAAGGTAAATGCGGGGAAGAGCAAGGTTATGGTCTTCGAAAGGGGTGAAGTCACAGAGTGTGAGGTGAAGCTGAACGGTCAGGCTATGGAGATCGTCAACTCTTTTAACCCCTAACTAGCGGCCCACAACATAAGTCGAGTATAATAAATTTGGACTATCTGGCGGCGCGCGACATAGGTCGTGTGGCATTTTCAGCACGTAATGTTGCTGAGAGAGAGACAAGTGGTGGCAGGAGAGTAGCGAGCGTATGACTGCTCCAGACCACCGTGGCGAACCTACTGACACGAATCCCACCTCCTCCCTCCCTCTCTCACTCGCTACATACTGAATTGTATGAGGAAAGTACCGAATTACATGCTTTTTGCACTCGTGTTGCGCGGTTGTTGTAAGAAAACTAGCGGTCATAAAAGGATCGTTGTGGTGTCATTGGAAAGCTCTGTTTATGCCCTTTCAGGGATAGATACTTCTTTTACGCTCTGAGTCTTATTTAGGCATGAAAATGATCACGTAAACAGCCCTATTTTGGCTAAAAACACCCCGCTGGGCGGTACATATAAATAGACCGCCTAGCCCGCCAATAAGGTGTTAAGTATCTGGGCAGTGTGTTGAGTAAAGATGGGACTATGGATGAAGAATTTCGGGAGAGGGTACAACAGGGGAAGAGGGTTGTAGGAACGCTAAAAGCAGTAACAAGAAATAGGGTGGTCAGTATGGAAGTGAAGAAGTCCTTGCATGACAGTGTGGTAATCCCCGACACGACTTACGGAAGCGAAGCATGGACGTTGGTTGCGAGACTCAGACCAAGAGTGAGAGCAGTGGAAATGAATTACTTAAGGAGTGCGTGCGGAGTTACATGGAGGGATAGACAGACAAATGAGGAAGTAAGAAGGAGGTGTGGTGTGGAGGTAGATGTGCTGGAAAGTGTGAAAAGGAACAACTTGAGATGGTTCGGCTATATGGAACGTATGGAAAGCGAGAGAATGACTAAGAGGGTGTACGAGAGCGAGGTGGAGGGACAGAGAGGGAGAGGTAGACCGAATGAGAGGTGGAAGGATGGAGTGAGGAAGTACATGAACGAAGGCGGTGCTGGTTGGGGGGAGGGGCATCGACTGACTGGGGACAGAGGTGCATGGGGGCGGTTCGTTCGTGGCCACCCCTTTGGGGATCACGGCGTCAGGCAATAGATAGATAGATAGATCACACAAGAATTAATATTTTCTCAAGATCACTGGAAATGGTTAATATCTGTTTAATAACTTAAGGAAATCCACACAATATTTATAAAAGCAATACAAATAATTAATACAACTATTTAAAAGTGAAATAAGCACTAAAATAACACTTGAGAAAATATTACTTCTGAAAATTACAATAATAAGGGGTAACTAAATTACAATAATAAGGGGTAACTAAATTACAATAATAAGGGGTAACTAAATTACAATAATAAGGGGTAACTAAATTACAATAATAAGGGGTAACTAAATTACAATAATAAGGGGTAACTAAATTACAATAATAAGGGGTAACTAAATTAATCTGATCAAATTCACACACTTGGAAACTAATCACAACTTAATTTAATGCTTTCCAATAATAATTAAAGCATTCAAAAGGAAATAACGAAATAATATGAATTCTGATAACAATTAATTGATCACTAGACAAACTTATAAATCACTAAACAGTATCACTAAGAATACTAACTAGGCTATGATATGGGACACACTTATATACTCAACTCCCCCAATCACAGGTAATAGCTTGCAGGTTGCTTAAACTTTTGATGGTAGCCAGGAGAGATATGTCACCTCACTAACTATAAGAGTAAACTATGTACAGAGAGGCAGACGAGATGCTAAGGTCAGCTGCTCAGTTGAATCTGGAGTCGATAATGGGAGGAGGGGGCGGGATATATATATGCCTCGCGGGAGCCAGAACATTCCATAAGCTAAATATATATTCTCTGGACCCTGCTGCCTCCACGCATCTAGAGATTCGGTACGAGATATGAACACGTGAATGATGTAATCAATACTCAAACTTACAAATTTAGTTACTTTCTCTAAAATGCGTATATTAACCCTATTACTATTGCACTTATTTACTTTATATATATTATTTCATTCAATACACATTACATAACAATATATTTATATATACATATATATCACAAATACACGTGAGCTACAAATATATATTTTTGCTCTCCGCCGGGATTCGAACCACGGACAGTCAGGACGAGATCCATCCTCCTTTCCGTGTATTATTTTGAATGGAGGAAGGGAAAAGTGGGCCTCTTCTTATGTTCTTTTGAATGAAGGATGGGAAGAGCAAGCCCCTTCCCACATCTAAAATTAAACCCCTGTATCTTTCCCCTCCCCCCTCCCTATCGCTTCATAAGTGTCACCCGACCCAGCCGCCGACAAAGAGGAACAAAAAAGGGTTGAAATTAAGAGACCGCCAAAAACTAGTTACTTGACGGCGCCCACAGGACCTGCTAGTTTTAGGAAGTACAAAGGAGTACAAAGGAAATCAAGCAACAACAGATCTAGTGACCCTTCTAGGTTGCTTGTCCTCCAAAACACTGAGGATCAAGTGTCCAAACAGTGGTTTAGAGTGGGTAAGGGAACATTGGAAAGGGAATTACTGCCCTGGAACTAATGTCCGTGGCAGGATTAGGAAGTTAGTAGGGGACAGATGGGTTAGTAACTGAGGAGGGGATAAAATAAAGTTATTCATTTACAAACGCAGTCAGTCGCGGGTTTGATGCGTGATATTTGTCTCGGCGGAGTTTAAATGAATCAACGGTGATGCAGTCTATAACGTTTCGGGGAAGCCCATTCCACAAGTTGACAACTCGATTGAAGAAGAAATTCTTAGATTCGTGTGAGTTAAAAGATTTACCAATAATTTTGCAACCGTTTCCCCGCGTGTAATTAGATTGGTCGATAGTGAAGTACTTACTACAGTTCATATTGTCGATGCCTTTGATGATTTTGAACACTTGAATTAAGTCACCTCTTAATCTGCGCTGGGTTAAAGGAAATAGATTTAATTCTCTAAGACGCTCTTCGTATGGTTTGTTCTTTAGGCTAGGTATCATTTTGGTAACTCTACGTTGAACTCGTTCTAGCTTGTTTATATCTTTTTGGTAATAAGGGCACCAGGATTGAACGCAGTATTCCAGAAGAGGGCGGACTAATGAATTGTAAAGGGTTAGGATAACTTCTTTGGATTTATGCTCAAATGACCTGCCTATAAAGCCAATTATTTTGTTTGCCTTCTTAACAACTTCTGAACATTGTTGACTCGGTTTTAGGTTACTCGATATTGTTACTCCCAGATCGGTTTCTCTGTTTACATTCTTAAGCTGAGTGCCATTCATCGAATAGTTTGCTTTCTCATTTAGGTATCCGATATGTAGTACTTTACATTTATCCGCATTGAAACTCATTTGCCAAATTTGGGCCCAAAATGACAATTTATCTAGATTGTGTTGCATATCGTCAACTTGTTCTTTTGAGAGTACGCTATTTGCAATTTTTGTATCGTCAGCAAATTTTGAGATTGTACAGGTGAGACCCTCATCTATGTCGTTGATGTAAATTAGAAAGAGAATTGGTCCTAGTACCGATCCCTGGGGTACCCCGCTACTTACATTGGTCCATTTTGATGCCTTACCGTTTATGACTACTCTTTGCTTTCTGTCGCTGAGCCAATTTTCTATCCATTTCAACACACCGTCTTGTATTCCATGCGCTTTTAGTTTTAGCAGTAAACGTTTGTGGGGAACTTTGTCAAAGGCCTTTTGAAAATCAAGGTATATAATATCTACAGCTTTACTCTCATCGTAGAGGTTGAGGATATCGTGGAAGAAGTCTAAGAGGTTTGTTAAACAGGAACGTTTTTTACGAAAGCCGTGTTGAGTATCTTTAAGTATGTTATTTTCCTCTAAGTGATTTACGAGTCTGTCTCGTATGACCGTTTCTAGCATTTTACATACAACTGAGGTTAAGCTAATTGGACGATAGTTACTGGGTAGGGATTTGCTGCCTTTTTTGAATATCGGTGTTACGTTGGCTAGCTTCCACTGATCGGGCATAGTTCCAGACTGCAAGGATTTATTGAATAGTAATGTCAGTGGTTTAGAGAGCTCATCCTTAGCTTCCTTTAGAACTCTAGGCGAGATTGTATCAGGTCCTGGCGTTTTATTTACCTTGAGTTTATCTAAACAATTCAATACTTCTCTCTCTGTAACGGTGATATTGCTTAGAACATCTGAATTATCAATCTGAATCGGCGATGGTGTAGGGATATCACTGAGGTCTTCTGTTGTAAAAACTGATGCAAAGAAGGTATTGAGGGCATTACTCATTTGTTCTTCGTCTTTGGTGTATTCTCCATTTTCATCGACTAACGGTCCAACAGTTGAAGTAACGACTTTTTTCTTTCTGATATAACTATAGAATTCTTTCGGGTTTGTTTTACTTTGATTCGCAATATGTAACTCTAAGGTCTTTTTACTTTGCTTAATTAACTTTTTGGCTTTGCGTCGTAGCTCTACAAATTTCAGCCGTTCTTCGTCATTTTGTGAGGATTTTAATCTATCATTAGCAAATTTTTTAGCAAGCAGGCAGTTTGAAATATCTTTATTCCACCATTTGGGCTTATTATTATGGCCTGGACGCCGAGTTTTCGATGGTATGCAGTCTTGCACTGCTTTTAGGTAAGTGGCTTCGAATAACTTCCAAGATGTATTTATGTCGTTATTGTGAATTAAAAAGCTCCAGTCAGTTTCTTTAAACATAGCTCTAAGTTTATGGAAGTTTGCTTTCTTGAAATTAGGGACTTTTTCGATGCTACTATTTGGTTCGTTACTAGTAAAGTTTAAAGTGAAAGTTATCGTACGATGGTCGCTGTTACTGAATTCATCACCAACATTCAAATTCTCTATTAATTCTTCTTTTGTTGCAAGTACAATGTCAAGAACGTTATTACCACGGGTCGGCGTTCCAACAAATTGATAAAGCGAACTCTCTTGCAAGTTCGTATACAAGTCATGTCCGGAGTGTGAAGTAAGAGTATCGCCCCACTTGGTCACAGGTAAATTAAAGTCACCAAAAATTACGGTATCTTGTGAGTTACTTACATCTGCAATTTGTTCGTAAATATCTCGGTCAGTTTGCACTGATTGAGCTGGAGGTCTGTATATTAATGCAAGTATTATTTTGGTACCTTTATTATTCTTTATTAGCACAAAAGATGCGTCGACGTTCACAATTTGAGGTTTTGACAAGAGGGTAGGGTTAAGACTTTCTTTGATATAAAGTAAAACGCCACCTCCATTTCGATTTATTCGGCTTTTCTCAAACATTACATAACCGGGAAGTGAATACTCTGCTAAAAAGTCTCTATCTTCTGTATTGAGCCAAGATTCTGTTATGCCAATCACATCATAATTTTCTGTAAACACTAGCTCCTCTAAATCTGAAAATTTATTGCGTATGCTACGAGCGTTTGCATAGAAAACCTTTAAATTTGTTATTTTAGAACTCACGGAACGCTCTTTAATAATATTTTTGGTTCTTGTCGGATCTACATTTATGTTCATGGCTGTCCTCGGTCCTCGCTGTCTTCGGTGGTAAGAGTTCGCTTACATTACAACGGGTTTCAGCCAGGGGCCTTGCTGTTATAACCTGTGTTGTATTTCAAGGCCTGTACATCCATTATAACCTGTTAATATGCTGGAGGCCCTATTTAAAATTAATATAATCGTCTAATAGTAGCTAGAGTATAATGAAAAGGATATCACTGATACTGTAAGGGTTATTAAGGGGATACTGGTTGTTATTAAAATATTAGTTTCCTCGCTAGACCTCCATCAAGCTTAAACAAAAACACCCCCCTAGACCCCCCTTCAAGATAAATGTGTACATTATTCGGTAGAAAAATTTCCCGGCCGAAGGCCAGTTCCTCTTAAAAGTACAGGCTCGCTATCTCTCGCCAGGAAATGTTGTTATACCTAAATGACACGAACGGTCTTGAAATTGACAACGAAATGTGGCGAAAGGTGTTAAAATTGTCAAACTAATGAGCCGAATGTCTTAAAATCTCAAAAGTAATGGGGCTAAACACGAGGGATAAAGTGGTCCTGAAAACCAGCCCAGGACACCAGCTAACACAAACTGAACCGTCATTTTAGTAAGCCTCGAACTTGTGCACCAGAGGTAAAGCTATACTGTAGGTGCTGGAAGAGCTGTTAGTCTCTATTGTATGATGATTGATTCTCCCTCATTGATAGGTCTGCACACACACACACACACACACACACACACACACACACACACACACACACACAGGGATAATCTATGGCACGACAGTATTGTGGAGATCTCTGCATGCACGGAACTGTGAATATTCTTTTATTATTATTTATATTATTATGGTTGCATCCTGCTTTTACTCTGTGTGTGTGTGTGTGTGTGTGTGTGTGTGTGTGTGTGTGTGTGTGTGTGTGTAAGCAGGAGACAAAAGACAGGAGAGCTTGGTAATAGTCATAAGGTTATAACAAAATACCGGATTCATATTATATGCTTCTATGGCAACCCGACTGCTGCGGATATGCTTCTATGGCAACCCGACTGCTGCGGATATGCTTCTATGGCAACCCGACTGCTGCGGATATTATATACTTCTATGGCAACCCGACTGCTGCGGATATTATATGCTTCTATGGCAACCCGACTGCTGCGGATATTATATGCTTCTATGGCAACCCGACTGCTGCGGATATTATATGCTTCTATGGCAACCCGACTGCTGCGGATATTATATGCTTCCATGGCAACCCGACTGCTGCGGATATTTGTAAGCCAGACTAAATAGATACAATGTCTTATATATGTTGTTGCTTGGAGACAGACTAAATAGATACAATGTCTTATATATGTTGTTGCTTGGAGATAGACTAAATAGATACAATGTCTTATATATGTTGTTGCTTGGAGATAGACTAAATAGATACAATGTCTTATATATGTTGTTGCTTGGAGTCAGACTAAATAGATACAATGTCGTATAATATATTTTGTTGCTTGGAGACAGACTAAATAGATACAATGTCTTATATATGTTGTTGCTTGGAGACAGACTAAATAGATACAATGTCTTATATATGTTGTTGCTTGGAGTCAGACTAAATAGATACAATGTCTTATATATGTTGTTGCTTGGAGACAGACTAAATAGATACAATGTCGTATATATGTTGTTGCTTGGAGATAGACTAAATAGATACAATGTCTTATATATGTTGTTGCTTGGAGTCAGACTAAATAGATACAATGTCTTATATATGTTGCTTGGAGTCAGACTAAATAGATACAATGTCTTATATATGTTGTTGCTTGGAGACAGACTAAATAGATACAATGTCGTATATATGTTGTTGCTTGGAGTCAGACTAAATAGATACAATGTCTTATATAAGGTGTTGCTTGGAGTCAGACTAAATAGATACAATGTCTTATATATGTTGTTGCTTGGAGTCAGACTAAATAGATACAATGTCTTATATATGTTGTTGCTTGGAGATAGACTAAATAGATACAATGTCTTATATACTGTATGTTGTTGCTTGGAGTCAGACTAAATAGATACAATGTCTTATATATGTTGTTGCTTGGAGACAGACTAAATAGATACAATGTCTTATATAAGGTGTTGCTTGGAGTCAGACTAAATAGATACAATGTCTTATATATGTTGTTGCTTGGAGTCAGACTAAATAGATACAATGTCTTATATATGTTGTTGCTTGGAGATAGACTAAATAGATACAATGTCTTATATACTGTATGTTGTTGCTTGGAGTCAGACTAAATAGATACAATGTCTTATATATGTTGTTGCTTGGAGACAGACTAAATAGATACAATGTCTTATATAAGGTGTTGCTTGGAGTCAGACTAAATAGATACAATGTCATATATGTTGTTGCTTGGAGTCAGACTAAATAGATACAATGTCTTATATATGTTGTTGCTTGGAGTCAGACTAAATAGATACAATGTCTTATATATGTTGTTGCTTGGAGTCAGACTAAATAGATACAATGTCTTATATAAGGTGTTGCTTGGAGTCAGACTAAATAGATACAATGTCTTATATATGTTGTTGCTTGGAGTCAGACTAAATAGATACAATGTCGTATATATGTTGTTGCTTGGAGATAGACTAAATAGATACAATGTCTTATATATGTTGTTGCTTGGAGTCAGACTAAATAGATACAATGTCTTATATATGTTGTTGCTTGGAGATAGACTAAATAGATACAATGTCTTATATAAGGTGTTGCTTGGAGATAGACTAAATAGATAGAATGTCGTAAATAAGGATGTCGCTAGGAGACAAACTAAATAGATAGAATGTCGTAAATAAGGATGTCGCTAAGAGACAAACTAAATAGATAGAATGTCGTAAATAAGGATGTCGCTAGGAGACAAACTAAATAGATACAATGTCGTAAATAAGGACGATACTCCAATATAATATTCTTGAAGAAATTAGTTGATCTACGCATATCAATGTTACTCCGATTTATTTTGGCTTGTGTTTGACTACTATAGTGAGTTCAGGAATGCCTTCTTATTACAAGGGCCTATAATATGTGTAACTTCCATTAGACTATGTAATTTTATGTGTGACTTGATGATATGAGTATATGACTTAATTATGATTATTGTATGCCATCCTGGGTATCATAATTCTTTGCTTAGTATATGAGTACCTACTTGCCTTAATTATATGACTAAATGTGTGACTTTATTTAATTTTGTATTCGTTTTAGGAAATAAACAAAGGAAGGCAAAACAAAGACTGCTATGTAACTCTTCTACCACTACGCCTGTGACTATATATAAGACTATTATTCTCTAACATTATGTTAAGGAATGTGTTAATTGTGGTAATGTGATCTATAGGCGGAAGAGAGAGAGTGTGTGTGTGTGTACAAAGGAGTGTGTATGTACTGTATGAGCGTGTATGTGTGTGTACTGTATGAGTGTGTGCATGTAAGAGTGTTTGTCTGTGTGTGCGTATGTACTGTATGAGTGTGTACCAGGCTGTAGGCACAGGTGTGTATATAATATACGACCACGAGCCAGGTGAGCATTAGGCGTGTGGTCGTCAGGTATGTGTACAGGTGAGTTCAAAAGTCCGTCTACATCTAAAACAGGGGAACTATCCCCCCGCCAAAGGCGGCTTTTTAGGTCTTTTCCTAGCTGATGCTGAGAGGATTGGGTTCTAGTCATGTGGTGATGGGTTGGTCTATCAGAGTGAGAGTTGAGCGATCTCTGCCATACCCATAGCTTAATATGACTTCCTTTTACTTATATATTTTCTAGATCTCAAGTGGTGGCGTCTCTTCCGTGGATTGACCTCCCTACTGCCAATCTAGAGGTTGACAGACTGGGAGCCAAAGCGTCACATTTTTCCTTTGCCCCTCAACTTTCCCTTCATAATTGTTGGGTGGGGCTGCGGAGTCCCGGGCGTTTCCGCACCCTCCTCGGCTCGACGCCTGGGAGCGGCTTCGGTCACCTGGGCATTCTTAGTGGTAAAGCAGGGAAGGATCTGTGGGAGCGCTCGGTTATGACCTTGGCCTTGCTCGGGACCTTGGGGTTGTTAGGTCAGACAGCCTGCGGAACAGCAACAACAACAAAAACAACAACAGGAAATTATCTCGAGGGTCGAAACGTGCATTTTGCCAACCATTAGAAGCGAAGGTAAAGCGCTCCAGTCGTCGTGGGTGTTTGACTAATAATCCAGACTATGAAGAAAATGTACAGTTGCCTTGGGATCACACCGGTACTCTGCTTTAAATAGTGTGAGAACTTTTGAAGGTGGAGGTGTACGAGGGGAGCTGGGGGATTGATGTGAGGTGCCCTTGTTGTACCTTATGTGCCGACAGCGAGAGAGAGAGAGTTACACAGAGTTACACAGATATTCAAACCATACAGACCTTGCGCTCCGTACTAGGTGGTCCGGCCTTAATACTACTAGACATGGACAGATTATAGTAGAAGAATAGGACAACTAGGTAGAAAGCTCTCTCCCCACCCTCCACACCCTCCGGCTAAAAAGCCATACCAGAAAATAGGGGTCATATGGATCAGGAAATGCCCACATGGAAAGTTTGTATAGAGTATAGAAAGATATTAGTCTGAAAGGAAATTTACACTTACATACTGATTCATTCATATTAATCCATACTCCATCATACTGATTCATTCATATTAATCCATACTCCATCAGATGATCGTTCAGTCTCTTCTTAAACGTATCAATTGAATTACTGTCGACCACCTCCCTTGGTAAACTATTCCACTCTTTAACCACATTGTATGTGAAGACATTTTGTGTGACATCTAAGGATGCCTTTTTTATTTTTATTTCATTCCATTACCTCGGGTTGCAGCATTATTGTTTATCGTGAACAGTGCACTGATATCTACTCAGTCACATCCTTTAAGTAACTAATAACACTCGATAAGTTGGCCTCGTAACCTCCTTTTCATTTGCGAGAACAAATTTAATTTCTTATCTATCAATATATCTATTTATTTATCTCTCTCTCTCTCTCTCTCTGTGAGTAAGAGAAAGAGAGAGAACCGGATGAAGCCAGGGACGATGTATGTAGGGTACCTGGCCCAGGGGGGGGAGACAAAGAGAGAGAGAGAGAGAGAGAGAGAGAATGAACATGGGCTGGGTGGATGGAAATAGACTTCAAACAATACAGAAGGTGAAAAGAATGTCTCAATTTTGTATAATAAATTATATACAGTATACGTAATTAGTTATTAAGAGTGTCATTAACTCCTTCTGTACCGGCAACGTCTTTTTAACTTTAATCTGGTTACTATTAGACGAATTTATTCCGTTTCAAAAGGGCCTCCAGTAATTAGTTGGTTTCGAACTATCTCTCTTAATCCTTTTTACTACCACAGATCCACAGATCCGGAGGGGGTTAAACTGCACAAAATACTCTACATAAAGCTAGAATATAGTGAAAAAGACGTCGCCGGTACAGAAAGGGTTAATGATTAGCAAATGTAATGACCCACTTCTAAAATAATAAAAGATCTTTGATTAACTTCACGACATGCATTACAGACCAAAGCTCTAACCTATATTTCCATTACACCTGCATATTCTTACTTATTCATTAATTACTATAGTCCATTCAATATAAGTAGGCCAAACATCTTGACCACTAACATCTATAACTCATAACCGACTAGCGTAATCCAGCTAATATGTCTACCATTTGGGAAGAGTTAGCCAGGGAATAGGTGTGGTATTTTTAACCTATTTGTTCTAGCCCTTTTTGAGATACAGAGGACAAGGGTCACAATTTCTGGCCTGAATATAATGAATGGACTTGTAGTACATATCTGAGCATAAGTACAATCGGCCTAATAAGTGTTGTCTCGGCACCAAGTATATTTTGATCAATAATTGGTATCATCAATGTCTAAAATGTTATGTGTTCGTTTCAAGTGAGATATACAAGCATGTTCCTACACTTACCCACCTTATTCAACATCTTACAGACATTAATACAGCACAGAGCGAGCCAAACGTAATAGTCCGGGAGCAAAGGCCGCAAATTGTATCTAGATAAAATCAACCTCATCCATACCATTGTGGAGAAAATTTGTAAAGTTATATACAAAGAGTATACTTTTTAGACATATAATGCTAAAACGTTAACTTCGAAATCTATTGTATTTACGAGATATGTTGAAAAACAGATTTTGAATATTTTAGTTACCCTTCAACCGTTTTCTTCGATTTAAATCACTGATTACTTGTGAATGTTGTTTTATGTATTATAGGTTTGTAGATAATATTTGAGCATAACTAACTATAATAAAGGACTGCTATATTTATTACCCTTCCGTACTATTGCGGAGCAGTCCAATCTGCAAGGCAGGTAGTGTAAGAAAGGACCTCTTTGTTTAGTACCCTTCAGTACCCGACTGGGGTGCGGAGCGGTACTAACCTGCTACTACTGAGTGGTACATACTGACTGCCATACGTGCGGAGATGTCCGTAAGTCACGCACGCGGCTTAACACCTAACGAGCGGCCTAGGCGGTAAATAATATGTAGCCACCAGCGGGGTGTTTTTACCCAAAATAGGGCTGTTTACGTGATCATTTTCATGCCTAAATAAGACCCAGAGCGTAAAATAAGTATCTATCCCTGAAAGGGCATAAACAGAGCTTTCCAATGACACCCCAATGATCCTTGTATGACCGCTAGTTCTCTTGCAACAATCGCGCAATACGAGTGCAAAAACCATGTAATTCGGTACTTTCCCTAAACAATTCACTGTGTAGCGAGTGTGAGAGGGTGGAGGAGGGTGGGATTCATGTCAGTTGGTCCACCGCGGTGGTCTGGAGCAGTCATACGCTCGCTACTCTCCTGCCACCACTTGTCTCTCTCTCTCAGCAACATTACGTGCTGAAAATGCCACACGACTTATGTTGTGAGCCGCCACATAGTCCAAATTTCTTTCACTCGACATATGATGCGCGCCGCTAAAGAAGGGTTAAGGACATCTCCGCACGTATGGCAGTGCTTTATCTGGAGTTTTCGTAGCCAAAACAGTGGTAACACAATTATTTAACTATCACAAAGTTATTTAAATATAGGTTAATTGTAAACTACAAGACAATTATTATGATACACAGTTTATTTTGGTCAAACAATGCAGAACTTTAAAAATCAACTAATGTAGAAATTATAATTGTTACGAATTATAAGGGAAAACGAATTTGCTCAAATGGCAACAGTCTAAAAATTAATATTTTTAATGTGAATGCACCAATATATTTAGTTAACGAACATATATTTCGAACTTGTCTATTTTTCTAACTAGTAATTTGATACTTTTGTGTCCGTCCACTTACATGGACGACGAAAATTAACAATTTGGTAGGGTTTCTCCCGGACTATAATGACAGCTGAGACATGACTTATTAGCCACAACAGTACCATTGAAGAAGAAGAAAAAAAAAATGATAATAATATTAATAATAATAATAATAATAAAAAAAATAATAAAAATATCTGAGTTTTTAAGCATTCATCATTATTCGTTCTCAAATAAAACCTGCTTTCATTTTAAAGCCTTGACGTATAATTTGTGTCCGTTCTCACATAAAAGTTGGACATGTGTAGAAAGCCTCCACATTAAATAATTTTACGTTCTCACAATAAAAACTGCATTTGTTTTATGAAGCCTTCGCATTAATATTTCTTCCTCGAACTTCAAAACTGGACATATTTTAAAAATTCTTTGCATATATAATTTTTGCCGTTAATACAAAAATGCGCCTGTTTTTAGTGAGCCCTGTACATATTTTTATTTGTTGTTCTCACACAAGAACTACACTTGTTTTATATTGCTTTGCATTTATACATTTTTATGTCGTTTATTACTAAAACATGCTTGTTTCTAAGACAAATATTTTGTATTAACCCCTTTTGTACTGAAGACGTCTTTTTTATTTTACTCTTGCTATATTTAGATTATGTCATGCAGTTCATGAAGGGTCCGAGATAGTAAAAAGGGTTAAGGGAGATAGTTAGAAGCCTGTTAATTAGGTTCTTTTTAAACTAAATAGAATCGTCTAATAGTAGCCAGAATAAAGTTAACCCTTCCTGTACCAACGACGCCTTTTTCTTTTTTATTCTAGCAATATTTAGAGGATTTTGTGCAACTTCAGAAGGGTCTGAGGTAGTTAATAGGGTTACGCGAGATAGTTCGAAACCTGCTAATTGCTAGAGGCCCTTTTGAAACAATAAAACACAGTGTGTGTTATACTAAGTTTGACACTCGCAATTCATCCATGCTATTTTTCTTCCACGTATCTAAGATCACTCCGAGGAACAGAACTTATGTGGCCAACTGTACACAACCGGATGTTCTGGTGGTGCATGTGTGCCCCAGAGCAAGCTAATTAACATATACCCGGTAAATGCTACACTACTCTCTCTCTCTCTCTCTCTCTCTCTCTCTCTCTCTCTCTCTCTCTCTCTCTCTCTCTCTCTCTCTCTCTCTCTCTATAAATAAAACAAATTGTCTTCATTCTTGGTTGAGGAGAAATCGTAACCTCTAACCTCTCATAACTGGAAAAAAAACTAGAGTAATCGATCTAATATTTCTACCAAATAGGAAGACTTGGCTACGAAATAGGTGTGGAAATTGACAGTTCATTTGCTGTAGCCCTTTTTGAGTTACAGAGGTTAGAGGTTACGATTTCTGCCCAACCTAGAATGAACGGACTATAGTAGGGGCTGCAAGGTCTGTGCATTTTAAGTATCTATGTAACTCTTTTCGTTTTCTTTCGCTTACATGTGTATATACAGCTACAGTAATGCGAGAGAAAGACATATTGTGCTGAAAATGACATTGTGCGAGTCAGAGTATTTTGGGATAACTGTTATTTTTCTAGTAATGATTTTTTGTTTTCAGTACTATAGGTAGCGCCAACGAACTTGACAATAATCTTGATCCCTGACCTTTCTGTAACTCAAAAGGGCCTAGAGCAAACCGGCTGTAAATATCCACACCTATTTCTTGGTGGACTCTTCCCAAATGATAGAAACGTCAGCCCGATTGCGTTCATTCATTTCGAGTTATAAGAAGTTAAGGGGTCAAGATTATTGTCCAGTTCGCTGGCGCTACCTATAATAACTTGTATTCTCCAAATCCCAGTTTAGCTTCTGTGACTAATCCTATATACATCTTGTGTTCCAGTGGTGAGTCATGTTCCCAGCTGTTCTATCCTGTCTATAGTGATAAGGTACAGTGAATCTGACTTAGGTTGTTGTTGTTGTTGTTTTTCCCCAAGCTGCCTGGCCGAACAGCCCCAAGGCCCCGAGCAAGGCCAAGGCCATAACCGAGCACCCCCACAGAACCCTCCCTGCCGACCACAATAAAGCCTGGGTGACCGAAGCCACTCCATGGCGGGGATCTGAGGAGGGTGCGGAAACGCCCGGGAAACCAAAGCCCCACCCAGGGCCCTGTGCCCCTCCGCAATTATGAAGAGAAAGTTGAGGGGCAAAGGAAAGATGTGACGCTTTGGCTTCCAATCTTGGTAGATTAGGAGGTCAATCCACGCAAGAGACGCCGTCACTTGAGATCTAGAAAATATATAAGTAAAAGGAACAGTCAGAGTAAGCTATGGGTATGGCAGAGATCGCTCAGTTCTCACTCTGATAGACCAGCCCATCACCAATCTGACTTAGGTTATGTTCGATGATTGTTCGGGGGTAGAATCTTTGCTACGGCCCCCCTTATTAGTTATGCTATTTTGGTGTGATTGAGCTCTTCTTTTCGCTTTACCTTTTCCGACTTATGCTTATTTTACTTAAAATATTATCTATATTTCCATATATCAGACGGGCCTCCGGTATCTGTGATAAGTCTGCCTCTGTAAAGGCAGAACAAATAATTGTTTAAGGTTTTGCATTATTTATGAGAATTCCTGTCTCCATTTAACTTAAGAGGGCCTATTATGTTCCTTTTGGCCACCCCTTCAGTGATCATATCGTCTGGCAATAGATAGATAGATAGACAGATAAATAGATAACATAAGAACATAAGAACATAAGAAAATGGGAGTCTGCAGAAAGCCGATTGGCCTAAGCAAGGCAGATCCCTGTCCCACACAACCCCAATTCAATTACAAAGCCCAATTATAGGCTTCACACTCTAATACCCTGAGGATCATTTTACCAAAACGGTTAGAGATTAACGCAGGATTATGGAGGTCTGCAGAGCGCTGATTGGCCCAACCCGGCTGATCCCCCTTCACACCCAACCCTTCTCGTCCATATGCTTATCTAATTTTATCTTAAAGCTCCCTACAGTTTTAGATCCCACTATAGCACTTGGTAGTCCATTCCACCCATCTACAACTCTGTTACCAAACCAATACTTGCCTATATCTTTTCTGAAACGAAATTTATCTAATTTGAAACCATTGGTACGAGTTCTTTCGCTATCACTGAGCTTTAGTACATTTGCCATGTCCCCTTTGTTAATCCCACTAACCCACTTGAACACCTCTATCATATCCCCTCTAACTCTGCGTCTCTCTAACGAATGTAAACCTAATTTCTTCAACCTTTCTTTCATACGAAAGATTTCTAATATTATGGATCATTTTTGTCATTCTACGCTGTACTCTCTCCAATGAATCTATGTCCATTCTGTAATAAGGACACCAAAATTGGACAGCATAATCCATGTGGGGTCTCACTAATGACAAGTAAAGTTTTAAGATAACATCAGCAGTTCTGTTACTCACACTCCTAGAGATGAACCCGAGAATCCTGTTTGCCTTATTACGAACGCTTATACACTGTTTTCTAGGCTTCAAATCATTGCTAACAAACACACCTAGATCTTTCTCGCAGTCTGAATTTTCTAATTCTAAATTAGCTAGTTTATATTTAACATTTGTTTGCATCTTCCCTATCTTTAATACCTTGCATTTGTCAATGTTAAACTTCATCTGCCAATTTACTGACCATTCATGTAAGGTATCTAGATCCCTTTGGAGGCACTCTATATCGCTATCTGAATCAATTGATCTCCCTATTTTAGTATCGTCAGCGAATTTACTTATCCTACTAGTTATACCTAAATCTAGGTCATTTATGTATATAAGAAACAACAGGGGACCTAATACCGATCCCTGGGGGACACCACTTTTGACTGCTCCCCATTCTGACTTGGTACCATTTATGCTGACTCTCTGCTTCCTACCAATTAGCCATGACCTAATCCATCCTAACAACGCCCCACCTATTCCATGTGCCTCAACCTTTCTCATCAATCTCTCATGAGGGACTCTGTCGAAAGCTTTACTGAAATCTAAATATATAATATCATATGACTTGTCATTATCTACTGCTTCATATACCTCTGAGAAAAAACTAAGCAAATTAGTAATTAGTAAGCAAATTAGTAGATAGATAGATAGATGTTTGTTTTATGTACCTGAAGAGCCCCTTTGCGTTTACTTTATATTCACCAGTGATTATTATTTGCTAATTACGTAATTAGGTTTCATATTATCAAATTTAACTTTTTTAAATAAGATTTGTAAAATTATTTCTTAAAATGTTCTTCACCTTTCTATATTTTCCGATATACCCCATTCTTCAAACGTAGCGTAAGTTTGATGTTATTACTCGTCCATCTAGGGTTGCCATTTTGTGATCTGAAATGCTGTTTATGGTTGTATTTACTTTGGACATCACTAATGATCTCCTATAATTTAGTTGAACATCAGTAAATATCCTGAGCTGCCTGATTTGTGTCCAAGTCGTAAATTCGACTACCTGTTTATCCTAAGCCGCCACTTAACCTTTCCTTATCCAACGGTTCTCGTAATCCAGAAAAATTGTCTTTCTTATAATTATTAAGAACTCAAGTCGAGTTTACAATTAATTATTTTTTACATTTTAGAGCTAATCTAATTTCATTATGGTCAATTTGATCTAAGTTTCCTGCGATAACTACACTACTAGTTTGCACAAATTAAAATTTCCTACAATACAAACTTTACTAAATTGATAAGCTCTGGTAGTTTCATCCCAGATTATTTTACCATCAGTTCAATTTAATTTGGTGGTCTGTATATATAGCAGATAGTTCGTCAATAATGTAATGTGAAATTATTTAGAGGATAATTTTTCTTTTTCCCTGATGTGTGTGTGTGTGTGTGTGTGTGTGTGTGTGTGCGTGTGCGTGTGCGTGTGCGCGCGCCTCTACCGGCCACCTGCTTGCGAGACACAACACTTCAGGCCCATCATAACAAAGATAAATGATATACTTGAAAACCTCCAAAACCCAATGCCAGAAGTAGTTGTGGTTGGAGATTTTAATTTGCCACATGTGTTCTGGCCAGAAATGAGAACAATGCACGGTGGGACTGTACAAGACAGGGTCCAGGCAGAGCTGCTTTTTAACTTTGCTGAGCAGTGGTGCCTTAACCAGGTCATTGATTCACCAACAAGAGGTGAAAATGTTTTAGACCTCGTATTTACAAACAATGATGAACTTGTCCATGAGGCGGTAGTAGAGCAGACAATCCTTTCTGACCACAACCTGATTAAGATTACCTCCAACATTAGAAGAATTAAGTCCTCTCAAGTCATGGAACCAACTGCAAAGCCAGAAATCAATTTTGGAGACCTGAATTTCTTCAACAACAAAGTTGACTGGTCCAGTATTAAGTGTGAGCTGGGTGAAGTTGATTGGCAGACTGAAATTGAAAGTGCTTCAGTTGATGAAAAGTACAACACAATCATCTCAACTACCCTCAAGATTGTAAAAAAGTATACTCCTCTCCGGAAGGCCTGCTACAAAGCAACCATCCCACGTGAGAGGAAAACAATCATGAGGAAAAGGAGCAACCTAAACTCCAGAATAAAAACATGTAACAATGACCATGACAGAAGAAGCATGCAGGACAAGGTGAAACAACTGGAGGAACAGCTGAGGGAGTCCCACAAGAATGAAAGAGCCAAATATGAGAAATCTGCGGTTGAAGCCATTCGGACAAACTATAAGTATTTCTTCAAGTATGTTAAGAAACGAGCCACAGTGAAAGCAAGTATTGGTCCTCTCGTCGCCACAGATTGAGAAGTCATCAGCAATCCACAACAGATCTGCGAGACACTGAGAGGTCAATACGAAAAAGTATTTAGTCAGCCAAAAGAGAAGCACAGAATCAATGAGACCCAGATATTTTCTTTAATTCTATTGGGCAGCCACCTCAACTGGAGGACATCTACTTCCAACCAAGTGATATTGCTGAAGCAATAGGTGAGCTTAAAGCAAACTCTGCGGCTGGACCCGATCAATTTCCAGCAATCCTCCTGAAAGAGTGCGCTTCAGAGATTTCAGTCCCACTATACATGCTGTGGAAGGCAGCTATGAGAGAGGGAACTATACCAATATTATTGAGGACTGCAAAGATTACCCCAATCTACAAAGGAGGACCAAGATCCCTACCCAAGAACTACCGACCGATTGCACTGACTTCTCACATTATCAAGATATTTGAGAAAGTTATCAGTAAGCAAATAGTGTTTTTCTTCGAAAACAACAATAAGATGAACAGTGGACAACATGGCTTCAGAGGAGGGAGGTCCTGTTTGTCTCAATTGCTGGAGCACCATGACTATATTCTGCAAACACTGGAGGATGGAGCCAACACTGGAGGATGGAGGATGTGGTGTACCTTGACTTCGAGAAGGCCTTTGATAAAGTCGATCATGACGTCCTCCTCCATAAGATTCGGAAACTCGGGATCAGTGGACGTGTAGGACGTTGGATAAGTGCCTTCCTCAGAGATAGTCCAGTCTGTAGCAGTTGGTGGATGTGTGTCTACAGATTCAAACGTGACCAGTGGATTTCCCCAAGGTTCTGTTCTTGGACCAATATTGTTCCTAATACTCTTGTCAGACATAGATGCTGAGGTTCAGATGGCTCAAGTTTCATCTTTTACTGACGATACAGAGGTGTCTGGAAGAGTGAAGAATGAGAACGATGCAGCATCACTCCAGCAGGATCTGAATGTGTTGTACCACTGGGCGGAAAATAATAACATGTCTTTTAATAGCTGCAAATTTGACCTCATTAGATATGGACCTGATATCAAACTAAAAGAAAATACTGTGTACTCACCCATGATGGAAACAGTATCAATTCAGTGGCCAATATTTGTTACAACTGAGGTTTAAATATATCAGGGCTCTTATTCATTGGACTAGTAATGGCATAAATGCTACAACGGAAAGTGCTAGATCCAACCTCTGATGTATATTCCCAGTGAACAAAGAACACAAATACTCTCCAGAGTTCTATATGCAATAATAGGTTATCAAACTCTCAATAAATGTGCATCTACTCTAGGCTTAATGTTATGTGAAAACAGCCTATTACTACCCTGGAAAAATACTGTAATGCAAATGCAATACCATTCCTTGATAACTGGACCCGTTTCTATGGTAAAAATCAGTTGTACGCACAGGACGGGGTTCATCTTTCTCGGCTAGGGGTGGCAAATTTAGCTAGGTCAATAGATAGGATTGTCGCGGGGTTTCGCTGAAAATAAAGTCTGAGAATATGAGTAAGAATAATTGTCTAGATAGGGTAAATTGCCGTACTGGTACATCAGATAGGAATAGAAAATATCAGTCACAGGATTTTAATTGTACTGCTAGTAGAAATATTAAAGGTGTAACAGAAGATGGGAATTCAGTTAGAAATAAAGGTAAATCCGATACCAGTAAAATAAATTCATTGCGATTATATTATACAAACTGTAGGAGTTTATGTAACAAAATGGATGAACTTAGAGCACTTGTTAGCAACGAAAATATAGACATTATAGCACTGACTGAAACATGGATTAACACAGAATCAAGACATTTTTTAGCAGAATTCCATATACCAGGATATAGTTTGTTTAAACGCGACCGAACAAGTAGGAGGGGCGGCGGAATAGCAGTGTTTGTCAGGAGTTCTTTAAAAAGTTGTATTAAATCAGGTATTAGACTAAATACTGATAACGAAAGTGTTTGGGTTGAGGTTAGCGAAGGTAGTGAGACCATAATTATTGGAGTTATTTATAGACCACCAAATATGAGTAGAAACGAAGGTACAGCTTTATGGCAGGAAGTGAAAATAGCATCAAGGTTTAGCAATGTGTGTATTATGGGGATTTTAATTTTCCGAATATTGATTGGCAGCATCAAATCGGCGACTCAGATTCAAAAGAGTTTATTGAGGCGGTACAGGATAGTTTTTTATTTCAATTCATAGACTCGCCTACTAGAGGTAATAATATCCTCGATTTAGTTCTCAGTAATAATGAACAAATGATAAATAATGTAGAGATAGGAGACCAACTAGGAAATAGTCATCATAAATCAATTTATTTTAACATACAATGGACAGGAAAGGCTAAAGAGAATACGACACTTATCCCAGATTTCAGAAAAGCCAATTATGGTGGATTAAGACGAGCCTTAAGAGTCGATCCTATGGTTAAACTATTAAGTGGACCCAGCTGCGCTAATGAACATACTCTCTCTCAGATACCTGTCTTAACTCAGGATAATTTGACAGCTACATATAATAATTTTATTTCTTCACTCCACAATGCGCAAAATAAATATATCCCCAAAAGAAAATTTAGATCAACACAGAACCAACCCAAATGGATGAATAATAGACTATTAGACCTTCTAGGAAAAAAGAGAGGAATATATCGAAAAATTAAGAAAGGCGAAATTCACCTACTTGCTTACTATCAGAATCTATCAAGAGAGGTTAAAAAATGTATAAGGACAGACAAAAGAAATTATGAAATCAGGATAGCCAATGACTCAAAAAATAACCCTAAGGCTTTTTACCAGCTATATAAATCTAAAGTTAGAGATAAAATAGGCCCCCTTAAAACTTCGATAGGAGAAATGACAGAAAATGATTTAGAAATGTGCAGTACATTAAATAGTCAGTTTCTATCCGTTTTCACTAATGAAAATTTGGCACAGATTCCAGAAGTCCGTAAGTTATATAGCGATAGTATAGAAAATAGGTTAAGTACGGTTACTATAAGTAGAAATGATGTGCTTAAGGAAATTGACAGACTGAAACCTCAGAAATCGCTTGGCCCCGATGAGGTATATGCCAGAGTATTAAAAGAATGCAGAGATGAGTTAAGTTACCCATTAACATTTCTTTTTAACAATTCATTAGAAACAGGTATAGTTCCAGAAGCTTGGAAACTTGCAAATGTAGTTCCGATTTTCAAAAAGGTGATAAATCAATAGCATCCATTACCGTCCCATTAGTCTCACTTCAATCATAGGAAAGCTACTAGAGTCAATTATTGCTAGAAAAATGAGAAACCACTTAGAAACATTTAACTTAATCAATTCTTCTCAGCATGGATTCACTCAGGGACGTTCTTGCCTTACTAATTTGCTTAGTTTTTTCTCAGAGGTATATGAAGCAGTAGATAATGACAAGGCATACGATATTATATATTTAGATTTCAGTAAAGCTTTCGACAGAGTCCCTCATGAGAGATTGATGAGAAAGGTTGAGGCACATGGAATAGGTGGGGCGTTGTTGGGATGGATTAGGTCATGGCTAATTGGTAGGAAACAGAGAGTCAGCATAAATGGTACCAAGTCAGAGTGGGGAGCAGTCAAAAGTGGTGTCCCCCAGGGATCGGTATTAGGTCCCCTGTTGTTTCTTATATACATAAATTACCTAGATTTAGGTATAACTAGTAGGATAAGTAAATTCGCAGACGATACTAAAATGGGGAGATCAATTGATTCAGATAGCGATATAGAGTGCCTCCAAAGGGATCTAGATACCTTACATGAATGGTCAGTAAATTGGCAGATGAAGTTTAACATTGACAAATGCAAGGTATTAAAGATAGGGAAGATGCAAACAAATGTTAAATATAAACTAGCTAATTTAGAATTAGAAAATTCAGACTGCGAGAAAGATCTAGGTGTGTTTGTTAGCAATGATTTGAAGCCTAGAAAACAGTGTATAGGCGTTCGTAATAAGGCAAACAGGATTCTCGGGTTCATCTCTAGGAGTGTGAGTAACAGAACTGCTGATGTTATCTTAAAACTTTACTTGTCATTAGTGAGACCCCATATGGATTATGCTGTCCAATTTTGGTGTCCTTATTACAGAATGGACATAGATTCATTGGAGAGAGTACAGCGTAGAATGACATAAATGATCCATAATATTAGAAATCTTCCGTATGAAGAAAGGTTGAAGAAATTAGGTTTACATTCGTTAGAGAGATGCAGAGTTAGAGGGGATATGATAGAGGTGTTCAAGTGGGTTAGTGGGATTAACAAAGGGGACATGACAAATGTACTAAAGCTCAGCGATAGCGAAAGAACTCGTACCAATGGTTTCAAATTAGATAAATTTCGTTTCAGAAAAGATATAGGCAAATATTGGTTTGGTAACAGAGTTGTAGATGGGTGGAATGGACTACCAAGTGCTATAGTGGGATCTAAAACTGTAGGGAGCTTTAAGATAAAATTGGATAAGCATATGGACGAGAAGGGTTGGGTGTGAAGGGGGATCAGCCGGGTTGGGCCAATCAGCGCTCGCAGACCCCCATAATCCTGCGTTAATCTCTAACCGTTTTGGTAAGATGATCCTCAGGGTATTAGAGTCTTTAGCCTATAATTGGGCTTTGTAATTGATTTGGGGTTGTGTGGGACAGGGATCTGCCTTGCTTAGGCCAATCGGCTTTCTGCAGACTCCCATTTTCTTATGTTCTTATGTACCCATAACCGAAGGTGCTTGGTTATGGTATGCAAAGTAAGGTGGTAAGGGAAGTTACAGCTTACGTTACTTTAATCAATAAATGTCACGCACTCCTGCATGAAAGAAAGTGCACTAAAGTCCTTCAACACCAACAAGGAATCTTCTTTAAATGTTAGATGCTATCAAGATGCTCGAATGGGAAATGGAACCCAAAAAGGCAGGCAGCGGAACAATGCTCGAGCAGGCTATGCTCACAAAAAGGCAGGATATATAATGCAGTCGGAGCGAAGAATATCCTAAACGCTACAACAATAATAATCGCCACGACAATGCAGTATTCCTATCAACAAAAAGAGCCTAAGTCGTTTGTGTCTCAATACATCAAGCTAGGCTGCGAAATGCTTGTGTAATCATAAACGGGTATGCATAAAAAGAGTAATTGGTTTAATATACTTAATGTCTACTATGACTGATAAAGTCTAGCTAGAGTCAATGATACGAAATACTGGTGCGCATGGCATGCCGCATAGCCTAGTGCAAATCTCAAGTCTGTGCGTCAAGTATTACATTACAGTGAAGGGTAGCTCTCTTGAGAAACCTTAATACCGAAGTATTAAGCGTTCTCCTGGCGTACCTCAAAGACAAACAACGAGCTTAGAACAGTGCAGAATGGTATAGGCAAAAAGCCCTCATTCGTGCATGCTCTATTCTCAATGGCACACAGACTAGAATTTACCCAATCAACTCCAGTTCTCAGGTATGTTGTGCAGCTTTAAACTAAAGCCAGCACCCATCGGAAACAATACCTTATAGTATCAGACTCCTAGTCTAGCATTATCTAATCCAGCAGAACACTAATAATTATAGGAAGCGGTACTGAACAATATGAATGCCAACCAATGCTTCGTGATCAACTTATCTTAACAACTAACATACATGGGTTATATAAGACCTTAACGCACAATACAACTGGCCAGCATGAAGCTGATTATGCAAAGTTAACCAGAGGGGGTATAATATTAATAAAAGGTGGTGAAAGATATGGAAAATGAGAGAGATAGGCAGAGGAAAAGGTTCTCAGGTGCAGGGAGGAGGACAGATATCAAAGGGATAAGAGGGATGCGTTCTAGAAACCAGATCAGAGGGAGAGAGTGGCAAGAGAGCTGTATAATACTGGGACCAGCTCGAACCGCGTAGGCAAAGCGGTAACAAGTCCTCCAGCCAATCCACAGGAAACCAGCAAGCCATGACGTCATCAAGCATGGTAAAAAACTCCTCCAACCAATCCCAAAGAGGCCAGCCAGCTGTGACGTCATCGAGCATGGCAAAAAACACTGCGCGCCTCCTCTCACTCTGTTCTACACTCTCTCGCTCTCTCTCAAATCCTATCATTACTACTTAATGATAAACATATACTTTGCAATTAAATATATAAAGCCTTGACATGGGCGAAAACAAAGAGCCTTTCTGGACTGCCCATGACACGAGCTTTCATATGAAATAAAGCACACAATAATACATCAACTGTAGCCACATCCACTGCCCTGGCGATCCTAGCGAGTCACTGTAGGACAAGCCATGCGGTTCTAACGGAGTGGTTAACACACACACACCTGGTGATAAGTTGAGGACGTCTGGTCGTCCCTCGGTCATGCTGATGCACCACCGCCAGTAGTAGTCATCCACCGCTCGTCCCCGTCCCCATTGGAAGATACGGGGGCAAGGGGACCAGTGTGTGTGTGTGTGTGTGTGTGTGCGTGTGTGTGTGTGTGTGTGTGTGTGTGTGTGTGTGTGTGTGTGTGTGTGTGTGTGTGTGTGTGTGTGTGTGTGTGTGTGTGTGTGTGTGTGTGTGTGTCCCCCCCCCCCATACGACAAAATGCTTGGAAATATCAGAGAAATATGTACCGTTGAGGAGATCGTCTAATAAGACCTCTCCTTATAAGAGTAACCGAAACTCAGGTGTCTGTAGCAACATCCAGCAACCCCTTCTCTGTATCCTCCTACTTTCTCTATCCTAGTTTCAAAGCCAAAGGCGGATGTTGTGCATATGTGCACAACAAACTCACTTGCTCTCGTGTTCCCGATTTCGACTCCTCTGAATTCTCAACTTTATGGCTCAAACTTTCCTGTCATTCTCTTACTAAATATTTCTGTGCTGTCTATCTTTCCCCTAACTCTACCAACTTTCCCAAATTCTTTGACTATCTAAACTCTACAGTGGAACACATTCTATCCATTTCTCCTTTCTCAGAAATCTCCATCTTAGGAGATTTCAACGTTCACCACCGCCATTGGCTCTCCTCTCACACTACTGATCCACCTGGTGAACAAGCCTACGTCTTTTCTATCCTAAATGACCTAGAGCAGTTAGTTCAGCAACCCACCCGTATCCCGGATCGCATCGGAGATCGGCCCAACATTCTTGACCTGTTTCTAACTTCTAACCCTTCTTCTTATACTGTCGATCTTTTCTCTCCTTTGGGCTCCTCCGACCATAAACTTATCTCTGTCACCTGTCCTATCTCTCCAGTACAGCCACCCGATCCTCCTAGCCGGCGGCGCTTGTGGCACTTTGGCGCTGCCGACTGGGAGCTCTTCGGCAGTACTTCTTTGATTTCCCATGGAATTATTTCTGCTTCCATGGCCGAGGACCCTCGGAGAGTGCTGAACGCATTACCGAGGTAATCCTATCGGGCATGGAAGCATACATTCCATTCTCTTTCTCTCAGACTAATGCTAAAAAATCTTGGTTTACTCACGCCTGTTCTACTGCTGTCCGCAATAAGGAGGAAGCATTCAAATGGTACCGACGCCTTAAAACTCAAGACTCTCATTCTTCATATGTTTCTGCCCGGAATCAAGCCAAATCTGTTCTTCGACTTGCCAAACACTCTTTCATCAATAATAAATGCACTGAACTATCCAACTCTAGCTCTTCCCAAGCTTTCTGGCATCTAGCCAAAAACCTCTCCAACAATTTCTCTTCCTCGTCTTTCCCTCCCCTTTCCCACTCTGATGGCACAACCATCACTTCTTCCTCTGACAAAGCTAAACTCTTCGCTCAAACTTTTGCTAGAAACTCCACCTTGGATGATTCCGGTGCTATTCCTCCCTCTCCGCCCTCCTCTCTCTTACTTATGCCTAATATCCTAATCTCTTCTAAAGATGTACTTTCTACCCTCTCTGGGCTTAACACTAATAAGGCGTACGGTCCGGACGGTGTTCCTCCTGTTGTTCTCAAAAACTGTGCTTCCGTGCTGACTCCCTGCCTAGGCAAACTCTTTCGTCTCTGTCTATCCTCTAACATCTTCCCTTCATGCTGGAAGTTTGCTCACATTCAACCTGTCCCAAAGAAGGGTGACCGCTCTCAACCCTCCAACTATCGTCCAATTGCTCTTATCTCTTGTCTTTCTAAAGTTTTTGAAACTATTCTTGCTTCCAAATTTCTTAAGCATTTCTCTTCTCATAATCTGCTCTCAGATCGCCAGTATGGCTTCCTTAAGGGTCGCTCTACTGGTGATCTTCTTTCATATCTTACTAACTCTTGGTCATCCTCCTTTCGGGACTTCGGTGAGACTTTTTCTATTGCACTAGACATATCGAAAGCCTTCGATAGAGTCTGGCATAAATCTTTAATTTCTAAACTACCCTCCTTCGGTTTCTATCCCTCCATCTGTGCCTTTGTCTCTAATTTCCTTTCCGGCCGTTCCATAGCCGCGGTTGTGGACGGCCATTGTTCACTTCCTCACTCTATAAACTCTGGTGTTCCTCAGGGCTCTGTCCTATCTCCTATTCTCTTTCTAATTTTTATAAATGATCTCCTTAACTGTACCTTAATTCCCATCCATTCATACGCAGACGACTCAACCTTGCACTACTCCATTAGTTTTTTCAGAACGCCCCAGCCAGCAATCCCTCAACGACAAACGTAATGAAGCCATAGAACTCTTAAATTCTGATCTAAATACTATTTCCAATTGGGGCAGAGAAAACCTTGTTAACTTTAATGCTTCCAAAACCCAATTTCTCCATCTATCTACCCGTCAGGATCTCCCAGCGGACTATCCCTTATTCTTCAACAATACAAAAATCAACCCTTCATCTTCTCTCAATATTCTTGGTGTCTCTTTTTCTTCTGCTCTCATTTGGAAGGACCATATTACCAGTCTTGCTAAGGCAGCATCCCAGAAGCTGGGTGTGCTCAACCGCCTTAGGGGGTTCTTTTCCCCTGCACAGCTTCTTGCTCTGTACAGGGGCATAGTGCGCCCTTGTATTGAGTATTGTTCACATGTGTGGGGAGGTTCCTCTCACACTGCTCTCCTAGACAAAGTTGAAAGGAAGGCCTTTCGTATCATTAACTCCCGTCCACTCACCAACTCTCTGCAATCTCTCTCTCTCCGCCGCAATGTTGCATCTCTCTCGCTATTCTATCGCTACTATAATAATCAGTGTTCCTCAGAGCTATCCCAGTGCATACCACCTCCTTTACGTAGGGCACGTGGTACCCGTCTTGCAACTCAATCCCACCCCTACTCTGTGCAACTCTCCAACCCAAGAGTGAAACGTTACTCTCAAACTTTCTTCTACTCAACAGCTGAGCTCTGGAACTCTCTCCCAGAATCAGTCTTTCCCTCTTCCTATGACTTAAATTGCTTCAAACTCCGTGTGTCCAGGCATTTTGGCTCGAACGTCCCTTGATTTTGGCCCTGTCACTCTTTCAACTATGGGGGAGGCACTCGCTATAGGCAGTTATGCCTTTTGCCTCCCTCAATCACATAGAAAAAAAAAAAAAAAAAAAAAACATACCAAGGGACCGAAAAGTTCTGATGCGAAAGAGAACAAAACTAAGAAAAAAACTCAAGAACACCAACAACATTGAAATACGGACGCAAACCGAAAACAAAATTACCATCATAGAAGAAAAACTTAAAAGGTCAGTTAAATTAGAAGATGACCGGAAAGAAATACAAGCCGTGGCATGCATTAAAACCAATCCTAAATACTTTTACAGGTATGCCGCAAACAAGTCAGTAGTGAGAGCGAGTGTTGGCCCACTGACTGACTCAGACAGCCGAACCATAAACGAACCTCAAGAGATTGTTGAAAAAATACTGCTCCAGTACAAAAGTGTCTTCAGCAACCCTGTGAAAGACAAAATAATCAACTCACCTATGGACTTTTTTCGTCAAGGTACTGACAGCACATCAAAACTGACGGACATAACTTTAAGCAGAGACATCATAGAAGGAGCAATTAAAGAGATGGCTACTAACTCGGCAGCTGGTCCCGACCACTTCCCTGCTGTGCTCCTTAAACGTTGTGCTAAAGAGCTGAGCGTTCCTTTGCTTTTTCTTTATAGAACTTCATTAGAATCTGGTATAATACCAAAGAAATTAAAAAGTGCCAACATCACACCAATCCACAAGGGAGGGTCGAAGACAGAGGCAAAAAATTATCGACCAGTTGCCTTAACCTCCCACATTATTAAAGTCTTGGAGAAAATAATGGTTAAGAACATGGCTCAATATCTCAAACAAAACAACAAAATAAACCAAGACCAACATGGTTTTCGCACTGGGCGTTCATGCCTCTCCCAACTGCTCGCCCACTATGAAACAATTTTAGAAAAGCTGGAATATAACAAAAATGTTGATGTGGTCTATCTTGATTTCGCGAAAGCCTTTGACAAGGTAGAACACAGCATTTTGTTACACATGATAAGACAAATGGGCATTACTGGAAAGCTCGGGATGTGGCTGCACTCGTTTCTTACTGACAGGGAGCAGTGTGTAGCGGCTAGCAATGCAGTGTCTCGGCCGTCGGTGGTCAACAGTGGGGTGCCACAGGGATCGGTCCTTGGACCTCTGCTATTTCTGATCCACATCTCCGACATAAACAGACACGTCTTACACTCGTCTGTAGCTTCTTTTGCCGATGACACCAGGGTACTGAAGGAAGTTTCTTCAGTATCTGATGCCGAAAAATTACAAACTAATCTGGCATCACTTCACTCGTGGGCAGAGCATAATAACATGTCCTTCAACGACAACAAATTTGAGTATATGCATTACAGTTCAGGGGGAATCAACTACAATGCACTCACGTTTGCAGCACCGGACGGTTCACATATAGACACCAAGGAGTATATAAGAGACCTAGGAATTACCCTATCCTTAGTTGGAATTATGCAAGGCTGGTACATGTCATATTTATAACATACTATGTGGTACCAACTCTGTAAATTGCTAACTGAATAAATATTATTATTATTATTATTATTATTACCCTCAGTTGTGACGGAAACTTTACCCAACATATACAAAATATGGTAAAGAAGGCACGAAGCCAGGCTGGCTGGATCCTTCGCACTTTCCGGACACGTGAAAGGCTTCCTATGCTGACGTTACACAAGTCACTCGTGATACCATTGCTAAAGTATTGTTGTCAGCTGTGGAGTCCGTGGCGAGCAGGAGAGAAGCAGTCACTTGAAACAGTACAACGATCTTTCACCGATAGAATATCTGACGTCCGACATTTAGACTACTGGGCAAGGTTACGTGAACTCGACCTTTACTCACTAGAAAGGCGTAGAGAAAGGTACGCTATATTATACATCTACAAAATATTGACCGAAAAATCTGTAAATAACTTGAATATACGGTTTAGCATCCACCAACGATGGGGTCGGCTCTGCCATATTGAAAGGATATACCCCATAGCAAGTACAAGAATCAAGACGCTCAAAGAAAATGCTTTTGCTATAAGAGGGCCACTCCTTTTCAATGCACTGCCCAGACACCTGCGTGACTCAACGGAACATAACCTTGAACGTTTCAAGAACCAACTAGATAAATTCCTACGGATAATAGCCGATCAACCCAAGCTGCCACATTACCACCTCTGCGCTGCCAGCAACAACATCATAGACCAGATGGCGAAGAGACGAGCAGATGGGTTATACTAGTGGCGGCGCATCAGCGTGGCCACAGGCAGCAACTACTGCCTGAAACTACTCCACAGGAACCACAGGTGTGTGTGTGTCCCCCCCCCCCCCCCCCGTCGGTCGTCACGACCCACTTTCCCCCTGTATGACCAATCTGTTTAGATTAGTGGTTCAGTTAGACCTTCCCCCGCGTGCACACATACACACACACACACACACACATACATACATACATATTATCCATATTTTCAAGAAAAAATTGGATAAAAAGTAGACTGAGAGACGGGACAACACGAGCTTAGCTCAACTCCTGTAAACTACAATTAGGTAAATACAATTAGGTAAATACATACACACATACATACATACACACACACATACACACACACTCTCTCTTTCTGTATATATACAGGTATATAGATATATATACTCTGCCTAATCACCCCCACCCCAGTGCAGTCACCTTGCGTCCTTAGCTGTATGTGCTACTCTACTTAACTAGTGGGGTTAATCATGAGGGAGAAGGGGTTCCCCCCAAAACAGCTATACCTCCACCCTTTTACCTATATGTTCCACTCTACTCTAGTTGATTGTATGACTCTTATCACTACATGCAACAATTACCTTCACCCCTCTTCCCCCTCCCTTCAACCACTCCTGATATACCCTTCCTGTTGGGCCCAAATTTGGCAAATGAGTTTCAATGCGGATAAATGTCTATCTATCTATCTATCTATAGGCTCAGGCCCAATCCCCATTTTGGGGGTAGCCGACTCAAGACAGAGCAAGAACAGGGGAAACACAAAAACAACATAAAACAAAAAATAAACACAGATAAAAAACACAAACTCACACACATCCAGGTCACCCAGGAGAAGACCCAGAGACCAGGGTTACCAAGGTCGCTCCAGCACTCCCCCGGCCCCTGACCACCCGGAGAGGTTCCGATCTCGGCAGGCAAACATGCAGCCGAGCCAAAGCCACAAGCCCTCCCACCACACTTCCAGGCACACCCTTCATATTAATCGTCCCCCCGGGCCAGGCGCCTGATGGACTATTATCTAGTCGAAACTTGCGCCTGACCCCTTACTCCAAATGACCACGTGTTCACTCAACTATTCACAAGCATTCTCCATTCACTCCTGTCCACCACCACTTCCCCTGCCTGATCTATAGTCATTCCTCTATCATCCAAAGCCTTTCTTACACAGTCTCTCCATCTCAATGGGGGTCTTCCTGCCCTTCTATCTCCCCTTGTACCTGACTCACATATTCTCTTTGTAAGCCTTTCATCTCCCATTCGTTCAACATGACCATACCAGCTCAGCACCCTTCTGTCCACTCTGGCTGACAAATGTTCCTGCTGCCCCACTCTCCTACGTATCTCTTCATTCCTCAATCTGTCTCTACGAGTAACTCCACACATACTCCTCAAGCAGCTCATTTCCATCACATCCAGCCCTCTTTTCTCCTTTTTCTTCAGAGCCCATGTCTCAGCCCCATACATCACTGTTGGCACAACAATTCCTTGATACAGTGCACTTTTTACTTTCACTCCGAGATTTCTCGTCTTCCACATACTTCCCATTGCTCCGAAAACCTTCCTTCCTTCACACACTCTCTGTTTTACCTCCACTTCCATACCTCCACTCCTGCTTATCGTTCCTCCTAGATATTTAAAACACTCTACTTGTTCCAATATTTCCCCATCCAGCCTCACATCTAGATTCACCCTATGCTCTCCCCTATTACACACCATTACTTTACTTTTATTGACGTTCACCTTCAGTTTCCTCCTTCCACAAACCACACTAAACTCTTTGACTACCCGCTGCAGTTTCTCATCAGAATCCGCCACCAATGCTGTGTCATCAGCGAACAGCAACTGATTCAACTCCCAATCTCTACCATTCTTTCCTACTAAACCCAATCCTCTTCCCATAGTTCTCCTTTTCACCTCCCTCACCACACCATCCATAAACATATTAAACAGCCATGGTGACATTACACAACCCTGTCGCAAACCTACCTTTACCTCAAACCATTCACTCAACTCACCATTTCCTACTCTCACACATGCTCTGCTCCCTTCATAAAAACTCTTAACTGCTTCTAACAAATTTCCTCCTATTTCATAAATCCTTAACACCTTCCACATTGCTTCACGGCCACACGATCATACGCTTTTTCCAAGTCCATAAAAGCCCAAAATATCTCCTTATGCTTCTCTAAATACTTCTCGCATAACTGTCTTACTGCAAACATCTGATCCACGCACCCTCTTCCCCTCCTAAAACCGCACTGTTCTTCTCCTATTGCAACTTCCGTACACTTTATTATCCTCTCTATCAACACCCTGCCATACAGCTTTCCAACCACTGACAATAAACTAATACCTCTATAACTTGAACACGGATAAATGTAAAGTACTACATATCGGATACCTAAATGAGAAAGCAAACTATTCGATGAATGGCACTCAGCTTAAGAATGTAAACAGAGAAACCGATCTGGGAGTAACAATATCGAGTAACCTAAAACCGAGTCAACAATGTTCAGAAGTTGTTAAGAAGGCAAACAAAATAATTGGCTTTATAGGCAGGTCATTTGAGCATAAATCCAAAGAAGTTATCCTAACCCTTTACAATTCCTTAGTCCGCCCTCTTCTGGAATACTGCGTTCAATCCTGGTGCCCTTATTACCAAAAGATATAAACAAGCTAGAACGAGTTCAACGTAGAGTTACCAAAATGATACCTAGCCTAAAGAACAAACCATACGAAGAGCGTCTTAGAGAATTAAATCTATTTCCTTAACCCAGCGCAGATTAAGAGGTGACTTAATTCAAGTGTTCAAAATCATCAAAGGCATCGACAATATGAACTGTAGTACTTCACTATCGACCAATCAAATTACACGAGGAGAAACGGTTGCAAAATTATTTGTAATCTTTTAACTCGCATGAGTCTAAGAATTTCTTTTTTCAATCGAGTTGTCAACTTGTGGAATGGGCTTCCCGAGACGTATAGACTGCAGCACCGTTGATTCATTTAAACTCCGCTTAGACAAATATCTCGCATCAAACCCGCGACTGACTGCGTTTGTAAATGAATAACTTTATTTTATCCCCCCCTCAGTTACTAACCCATCTGTCCCCTACTAACTTCCTAATCCTGCCACGGACATTAGTTCTAGGGCAGTAGTTCCCTTTCCAATGTTCCCTTACCCACTCTAAACCACTGTTTGGACACTTGATCCTCAGTGTTTTGGAGGACAAGCAGCCTAGAAGGGTCACTAGACCTGTTGTTGCTTGATTTCCTTTGTACTCCCCTTTGTACTCCTTTGTACTTCCTGCCCTCGGGTTGAGAGGGGTACCATGTCTCCTTTATTTATACAGTAGCGCTAATAAGTCATGTCTCAGCTGTCATTATGTTTGGCTCGCTCTGTGCTGTATTAATGTCTGCCAGATGTTGAATAGGGTGGGTAAGTGTAGGAACATGTTTGTATATCTCACTCAATTAGAAGAAATTGCGTGTTAATGTTGCTGATAAGAATTATTGATCAACACATAATTGGTGGCGAGACATCACTTATTAGGCCCATTTTACATGCACTTCGTCCCTATAAACCTCTCCCCCCCCCCCCCCCCTTCAAACCCATGTGATATATCCTTCCTTCCCTAGGTTTGAGAGAGGTAACAGTCAGTCAGTAGCCAGCCCTTACTCCCACAAGGGATAGGGAGGATCAGCAAGAGACACGATAAAGGAAACAGAGGTGATAGGAGAAGTACACATATAACAGTCTGCCCACAAAAAGCAAGCACAAAAGCATTCAGAAGTACGAATCACTCCTATATGCGTACGCATTGACATACCGTATATTGCCTGTTTTTTTTGTTTTTTTTTCGTTTTTTTTTTATTTTTTTATTGTGCTTATCGTTTGTTGGTTGACGAAAAGTCATAAGACCCATTTTTCGTTTTTTTCGTGTGTGGGTTTTTTTTTAGGGGGGGAGGGGGGGCGCAATTTTTTGTATTTTTGTTAGGGGGGGGGAAAGAACCATTCTTTAAAGGGATGAATTATTACAACCCTCTTCCCTTGACGCAGATTATCCAGTCAATCTAAGCATATAAAGGGACGAATTACAGCTTGGCAATATAACGAACTATTAATTACAGTACTCGTAAGCATATCAAACGACGAATTACAGTTTGTCAATATAACGAGCTAATAAATGCAGTACTCCTAAGCATAATAAAAGGACGAATTGATGCTTGTCAATATAACCAGCTAATTATCACACTACTCTCCTGATTACAAAGCTCTTGTTTTACCAACCCAACTTCCTTGATTGCATGCCTTCCTTCTTGATTGCATAAGAACATAAGAACATAAGAAAATGGGAGTCTGCAGAAAGCCGATTGGCCTAAGCGAGGCAGATCCCTGTCCCACACAACCCCAATTCATTACAAATCCCAATTATAGGCTTCACACTCTAATACCCTGAGGATCATCTTACCAAAACGGTTAGAGATTAACGCAGGATTATGGAGGTCTGCAGAGCGCTGATTGGCCCAACCCGGCTGATCCCCCTTCACACCCAACCCCTCTCGTCCATATGCTTATCCAATTTTATCTTAAAGCTCCCTACAGTTTTAGATCCCACTATAGCACTTGGTAGTCCATTCCACCCGTCTACAACTCTGTTACCAAGCCAATACTTGCCTATATCTTTTCTGAAACGAAATTTATCTAATTTGAAACCATTGGTAGGAGTTCTTTCGCTATCACTGAGCTTTAGTACATTTGCCATGTCCCCTTTGTTAATCCCACTAACCCACTTGAACACCTCTATCATATCCCCTCTAACTCTGCGTCTCTCTAACGAATGTAAACCTAATTTCTTCAACCTGAAGAGTTCCTTCCCTCTCTACTCTGATGATTGTACGAGTCTTCATTACCTCCCTCCCTTCTTACTTACTCTCTGCCTCCCTCCCTCCCTAGTCCCTCTCTCCCTTCCTCCCTACTCTCTCTCTTCCCACTCCCTCCTTCCTTCAATCCCTCCCTCCCTTCATATTAGCTCCCTCCCTCCTAACTCACTCACTCATTCCCTCCTTACATATTACCTCCTTCACTCGCTCCTTGTATTCTTCCTTCCCTACTTACTCACTCACTCCTTCCCTCCTTACTCACTTCTTACATACAGTACTACCTCCTTCACTCTCTCCTTGTATTCTTCCTTCCCTCCTTACTCACTTCTTACACACAGTACTACCTCCTTCACTCTCTCCTTGTATTCTTCCTTCCCTCCTTACTCACTTCTTACACACAGTACTACCTCCTTCACTCTCTCCTTGTATTCTTCCTTCCTTACTCACTTCTTACACACAGTACTACCTCCTTCACTCGCTCCTTGTATTCTTCCTTCCCTCCTTACTCACTTCTTACACACAGTACTACCTCCTTCACTCGCTCCTTGTATTCTTCCTTCCCTCCTTACTCACTTCTTACACACAGTACTACCTCCTTCACTCTCTCCTTGTATTCTTCCTTCCCTCCTTACTCACTTCTTACACACAGTACTACCTCCTTCACTCGCTCCTTGTATTCTTCCTTCCCTCCTTACTCACTTCTTACACACAGTACTACCTCCTTCACTCGCTCCTTGTATTCTTCCTTCCCTCCTTACTCACTTCTTACACACAGTACTACCTCCTTCATTCGCTCCTTGTATTCTTCCTTCCCTCCTTACTCACTTCTTACACACAGTACTACCTCCTTCACTCGCTCCTTGTATTCTTCCTTCCCTACTTACTCATTTCCATTCTCCCTCCCTCCTTAGTACCTCCTTCCCTACTCACTCAATCCCTCTATTCCTCCCTACTCCCTCTTATCACTCACTCCCGTCATACTACCACCCTTTCTTCCATTTCTAATCCCTCACTCCCTACTCCCTCCTTCAATATTATTTACTTTCCTACTCACTCACTCACTCCCTCTCTTCTTCCCTACTCCCTCCCTTCCTCTCTTTCCCTACTCTCTCCCGCCCTCCCTCCATACTCACCTTCCTTACTCTCCCCCCCCCCTCCATGCTCCCTCCCTCTTTCTCTCCTTACTCCCTCCCTACTTCTTCCTCCTTACTTTCTCCCTCCCTCCCATAGAGTACAGATTGGATAGAGGCAAAAGCGTGACGTCACACGGTTATTTTGCCGCGCGTCCTAGGGATTTGGTGGCAGGACTGTTGTAGGGCATACAACCAAAATACCTCAGTCGTTTCTCCTTATTAGATATTCCTTGATATCTGTGCGCCTGGCTTGTTTGCAGTGTTACCAGAGTTAAGGGAAATTCCGCAAAATGAGGGGGGCAATAGATTAAAGAGGGAACGTCTTTAAGAGTGATTTAATGTTGGTAAAAACACTTGTAAATTATTTAAAATAAAATATATATATATAAACAAGAGGAAAATATTAGGAATACATAAACAATATAAAAAAATACTTATATATGATGTAAGCTGTGTGACTACAAGCAACACAACAAGAATTAATATGTAATTTTGATTATATATTATTAGTTACATGTTATGTAGATGATAATTTATAAAGTTGCACTAAAACTAAAACAGGACATTTCACGAAATACGTTCATAGGTTATACTTAGGACATCTAGGGATATTTTGTCCAAGCATGTTTGACGTTGGCAACTCCCCACTCTCACAACAACAATGGAGGGGGTAGAGAGACGTGGCTGTGAACCTCCTCATAATTACGACAATTTCAAGATGATCTGGCCTTTACAGTAGCCTCTACTTATGTCAATTTAACTCTGTAATGTCTATAGAGTCTCTGGATAGCGTAGAATTGATTATTAATAGCGTTATTAGTACAAGGTAGGGATTATTACGAATTAATGGGGACCCTCCCGTTTTCCTTTGCGATCGTGCTGCCATCTCTCGAACGCGTAGCTCGCTATTTTCAGATTTGTAGTCTTTCTTTCCTCTCTATCCAATCTGTACTCTATGCTCCCTCCTACGTACTCCTTCCTTACCCCCCTCCCTCATCCCCCACTCCCCTTGATTGCATGACCCCCCCATGTTTGTCTTTGGAAGGTTTACGTAGATCACCCCTTTCATCTCTAGAAGGTACTTGTTTTCTGTCCTATATCTTCCCATCTTCTCTTCTGTGTTTTTCCTGTTATTTGGGGGAACTGTGATATATGGGATAGTTATGGGAGGAAAGTTGGTAAGGTCGAGTGAGGGGAGAGAGTGTGTGTGTGTGTGTGAGTGTGATAGAGAGAGAGGGGGAGAGAGGAAGAGTGAGAGAGAGTGGCAGTGAGAGAGTGGTGGTGTGTGTGTAAAACCTAGATATATATTTAGATAGGCCTATCGTTATATATTTTCATAATTTCAATTATATTGTAACTGCATTAAATATTTACAAAGATTTACACAGAATAGACAGACTGACAGGCAGACAGACAGCTAGCCAGCCAGCCAGCCAGCCAGCCAGACAGACATAGAATCCGAGAGTTGAGCCCGAGAATAATAAGTCCCAATCCGAATACGGTGCCATATAATCTCAACATACGAACCAATTTATTAATCTGCAGACCTGGTGATTATGATAAGCGCCGTACGCGAGACTCTCCCTATACGTCTAGATCAACACAGGACTACCAATAATTAGACCAGCATTAATTCTAGGGCGCTATCAACCATTAATGACCCCCTAACACGTCTATGAGGAGAGTTATCATGACCTTTATTAACCTCTTGGATTATTTTTGGTTTTCAGGCTATTATTAGACGAGATTATTGATTAGAAAGGGTATATGAAAGTGAGTGGGGTAATTTGGGATACTCTATGCCCATAAAATTCCCGAGACACCTAACCGGCACGAAAGGTCTAAATATTGACAAAGAAATGGGGTGAAAGGTCTTAAAATCGCCAAACTAATTGATTGAACGTCTTAAAATCTGAAACTAATGGGGACTAAGCAAGAGGGAGAAGGAGGTCAGAACAACATCAATTATTCCTCCCTCCCCCCCCCCCTCCTTTAATTAATCTGTTTCCCAGACGGCACTAACTTTGAAGACCTCTCGTATTCAACAATATTCCAGATAAACTTTAGCGCTGGTATAACTTTGGTGGTTTGGCTTTCTGTGTAAACCAACCAGGAGTCTAGTCCAGCGGTGATATTATTCTAACCCTTTGCATGCGATGATACTGATTCCTTTGAGTTTATTCTGGCAGATTATATAAAGCCTAATGCTTGGTGTGTAAACCAACCAGGAGTCTAGTCCAGCAGTGATATTATTCTAACCCTTTGCATGCGATGATACTGATTCCTTTGAGTTTATTCTGGCAGATTATATAAAGCCTAATGCTTAGTGTGTAAACCAACCAGGAGTCTAGTCCAGCGGTGATATTATTCTAACCCTTTGCATGCGATGATACTGATTCCTTTGAGTTTATTCTGGCAGATTATATAAAGCCTAATGCTTAGTGTGTAAACCAACCAGGAGTCTAGTCCAGCGGTGATATTATTCTAACCCTTTGCATGCGATGATACTGATTCCTTTGAGTTTATTCTGGCAGATTATATTATAAAGCCTAATGCTTAGTGTGCGGAATTTGGGTGTGAGTATCCTAGGTTAGAGTCCTTGGAGTACCACATGTATTCATTACTTGCATTGATTTCATTCGTTAGGTTTATTTGTAAATTAATTGGTGAGCTTGTGAAAACAAATATGAGTATAAAGAAATAGTTGTTATATAATTATGTATTTAGAAAAGTAGACAACATTAATATAAACACCATGTGAGGAGGAGCACTTTATTGACAACGTATTGCATATAGCTTCATCAGCCTTTCAGGATATAGCTTCATCATTGGCCTGATAAAGCTATATGCGACACGTTGTCAATAAAGTGGTCCTCCTCATATGGTGTTTATATGCAAAGAAATAGATAGGAAGCTTGTTTATATATATATATATATATATATATATATATTTTTTTTTTTTTTTTTTTTTTTTTTTTACATATTGGTTAGGCAAATACTCATCGATTTAGTCTTCGTTCATTATGGGATAGACAACGCCCTTCCTTTAGGATAGGGTAATATTACTACCGTAAATATCTATTTACCCTCCTAAATTATGTATTAATTTTTCGTTGTACATAACTATTTCAGATCCAATACGCATATCTTTTTTGTTTTCCGCCTGTTATTCGACTGTTTTATTCAGATTGGAAAGAGTATATGGCAGTCAGAGGGTTACTTGAGATAGTCTTTACCCTTCTAATTCCCAAAGATCACTTTTAATCTGTATGAAATCGTCTAATGATAACCAAAATAAATTGTCAAGTGCGTCACAATCTTCAAATGGTTAACCTATTTCCACATGATTTAATTCGTATTTGGAATTATAACTCGCAATATTGACCCTTTAAATATACTATAGAACACTCTGTCCTTGTTATGATTAAAATGAAATACTTTCAAAACAAACAAACCAAACGCACACAAAGAAACGCATAAGAAACGCACAAAAAAGACAAAAGAAAATCAAAATCACTGGAAAAAGGATAAATAACGATACATTTAATGAAGGAAAGCCTTTTGTGAATCAGAGGATGATTTGAGATAGTTATTACCCTTTCTATTCTTAAAGGTCCTTCCAAGGCTGAGTAAAAGCGTGGGATATTACCCTTTCTATTCTTAAAGGTCCTTCCAAGGCTGAGTAAAAGCGTGGGATATTACCCTTTCTATTCTTAAAGGTCCTTCCAAGGCTGAGTAAAAGCGTGGGATATTACCCTTTCTATTCTTAAAGGTCCTTCCAAGGCTGAGTAAAAGCGTGGGATATTACCCTTTCTATTCTTAAAGGTCCTTCCAAGGCTGAGTAAAAGCGTGGGATATTACCCTTTCTATTCTTAAAGGTCCTTCCAAGGCTGAGTAAAAGCGTGGGATATTTGCCAAAAATTAATAATAATAATGAAAGTAGCGTAATTATTTTACTGAAAGAGTTAATACACTAAAACACTATCTCAGTTGACACTCCTCATTCCGACAACTAATTTTTATTGTATTTGAATTATCTTAATTATATTCTGATATGCTAATCATAAAGTCATAAAGTCAATTTCAGCAAACTTTGTATCCATCAAAATCTCGCATAATTTTCATAATTTCATTATTTTTAACATCTTTCCTTAACACAAATAACCCACAAATGAAATTAATGAAAGCATTTGATTCTAGCAGGATTAGAGCCTTGGATATCTCATATCTGATATTTAAATTGATATTTGCGGCTCCATCTTATATCCCTAAACTCGCAAGTGGTCAATTCTCGCTGCAAATGGCGCTGATAAAATCCACTCTATATATCAAGACAGTTATCGGCTTAAGGGTGATTATTATATGGTCTTAATTTATATATTAATCTATATATTATTTTCCTTCCTAGAACTCCGTCAAACTTTAAAAAAAAATACATCCATTAGATCCCCCTTCTAGATTAATTTGTACATTTTTCGGTAGTTCTTCCAAAATTACATGCTCACTATCGTTCGCCAGGAATTTTGGTTACACCTAAATTGCACAAAAGGTCTTAATATCGACAAAGTAATGGGGCGGAAGATCTTAAAATCGCAAAACTGATGGGGCAAACATCTTAAGATCTGAAAACTAATTGGGGCTAAACATGAGAGAGATGGGTGTCCATAAATAATAAACAATCCCGAAACTCGCAAGTGGTCAATTCTCGCTACAATTGGCGCTGATAAATACACTCGGCTCTACAGTATATCAAGACGGTTATCGGCATGAAGTAGTATTGATTTGGCCGAATCATCCGGTAATTTAGATCGTGCGTTAAGTTTGTTATTGTTGCTCTATTGTCTATTAATTCATGTATTCGTGTATTTATTAGTTTCCTCGCTAAACCTCCCTCAAACATAGAAAAACACCCCCTTAGACCCCCCCCCCCCCCTCATAATGCAAGATACATTTGGTCATTTTTCGGTAGAAAACTATCCCGGCCAAAGGCCGATTCCTCTTTTAATTACATTTTCGCTATCGCTCGCCAGGAAAGCATCGACACCTAAATGGCACGATAGGTTTTAAAATTGACAATGAAATTAAGCTAAAGGTGTTAAAGGTCTAAAGGTCTTAAAATATCAAAACTTCTGGGGGTAAACATAAGGGAGAAAGTGGTCCAGAAAACCGGCCCATCTCCCCTTAGGGGAGGTGTGGCAGAGTGGTCTTGCCACTGGACTGGTAATCCAATGGACCCGGGTTCGAATCCCAATATGTTAATGAGAAGATATATATTATTGGGATGGAATTTGTGCTGTATCAGTGCATTACCACAGCACACCGAAATGCCAAACAAAATACCCTCATTGTTCCCTGACTAAATAGTACTGTATGAATAATCCCATATTCAAAATATGCTACAGGGGGGGCAATGCCTAGTGAGTTCATTGCTCAATAGGTGGCGTTCTGAGAGTGAGGGCCCGAGTCTGAGAGATGAGATTGTGAAGTGCAGAGGCGAAGCGGCTTCAGAGTTGGAGTTGCTTCGAGCCGTGAATAGGTGCTTCACATGTCTCACTCCCTAGACTGGAACAAGACCTCACGGGCCTCACCGTGTTCAGCAGTAGAGTGTGCAGGCTCTCAGCCTATGCCCGAGAGGGAGTAGTTGGAATATAGAAAAACAAAAAGTTATTGTTACTTGATTGTTGGTAAAATGGTCTTCTTCTTTGTCTGCTCTCTCTCTCTCTCTCTCTCTCTCTCTCTCTCTCTCTCTCTCTCTCTCTCTCTCGATAGTAATCCAATTGATACATTTTAGCAGAGACTGGACGATCGTCTGATGGAGATTGGATTAATGTGAATGAATCAGTATGTATGTATAAATTTCCTTTCATACTATTTTCTTTCTATAGCCTACTCTATAAACACTTTGCTTGTGGGCATTTCCTGACCCATAAAGTATACGAAAGGATATACAACTGACAACGAAATGGGGCGAATGATATTAACATCGCCAAACTAATGGGCTGGACGTCTTAAAATCTAAAAATCAATGGGGCTAAACACGAGGGAAAAGGGGGCCACAAAAACCGGCTTATCCCCCTTTAATTAATAAAGCCAGATTAATATGCACTAGTGATACTCGGTGTATATGAAGCCGGCCAGTCCTCAGTTATATAGTATCTATCTACATCTATCTATCTATCTATCTATCTATATACTCAGGTCCAATCCCCACTTTTCCTCTTTTTTTTATTTATTTTATTTTTATTTATTTATTTTATTTTATTTATTTATTTATTTTTTTTTTTGGGGGCGACTCAAGACAAAGCCAGGCAGAAATGCAGCAGAGCGAAACCACAAGCCCGCCCACCACACTTCCAGGCGCACCCTTCATATAAACCGTCTCCCTGGGCCAGGCGCCTGATGGACTATTATCTAGTCCAACTTGTGCCCGACCCCTTCCCCCAAATGACCACGTGTTCACTCATCTATTCACAAGCATTCTCCATTAATTCCTGTTTATTACCACTTCCCTTGACTGATCTATAGTCATTCCTCTATCATCCAAAGCTTGTCTTACACAGTCTCTCCATCTCAATGGGGGTCTTCCTGCTCTTCTATCTCCCCTTGTATCTGACTCACACGTTCTCTTTGTAAGCCTTTCATCTTCCATTCGTTCAACATGACCATACCAGCTCAACACCCTTCTGTCCACTCTGGCCGACAAATGTTCCTGCTGCCCCACTCTCCTACGTATCTCTTCATTCCTCAATCTGTCTCTACGAGTAACTCCACACATACTTCTCAAGCAGCTCATCTCCATCATATCCAACTTTCTTCTCTCCTTTTCCTTCATATTATATATATATTAGTTCCATATTTTCCCAATAAGTATGTGGCCATTCGTTGCTAATTAGAGATTCAGTTTATCATCAGCTGGAACAAAATAAAAGAAATAAAAACACTATATTGATACCCTCCATACATATGAAGCCGGCCATTGGTCAGTTATTATGGGTGACCTTGCTCTACCTGGACGTTGGTGAGATCATGTACTATTTTACTGAGTTAATGTTGAAGGGAAGGTTTATCTGGATCGGCCTGGCTTCATTCAGATCCACCCAGTTCACTAGAGGCGCGGGACGACTAGTTGGTTGGCAATAAATTGAAATTGAAATGTTTCAATTTAATACTAAAATATTTAGCCAGCAATAGTATGTACAATAAGTTGACAGTTTCATAAACATGATAGTCATACAGTATATACTGTATTTTAACTGTATTATTGTTTAACTATATTTACTGTATATTGATAGTATAATGGTTAAAGTGTTTAAGATCTATATGTAGTAACCCACGTTCGAATCCTGGGAGGATCACATGCTTTCATTAATTTCATTGGGAGGTGTTTGGTGTTGGGAGTGAAATAAATATATTAGATTATGACGGTGTGGCTCATTGTTCATGTGTCATGTTGTTTTCCAATAGTATAAATATATGGGTATCATTACTTAAGGGGGGATGGGCTCATTAGTTGCTTGTATACTAATATATGGGTATCATTACTTAAGAGGGGATGGGCTCACTAGTTGCTTGTATACTAATATATGGGTATCATTACTTAAGGGGGGATGGGCTCATTAGTTGCTTGTATACTAATATATGGGTATCATTACTTAAGGGGGGATGGGCTCACTAGTTGCTTGTATACTAATATATGGGTATCATTACTTAAGGGGGGATGGGCTCATTAGTTGCTTGTATACTAATATATGGGTATCATTACTTAAGGGGGGATGGGCTCACTAGTTGCTTGTATACTAATATATGGGTATCATTACTTAAGGGGGGATGGGCTCATTAGTTGCTTGTATACTAATATATGGGTATCATTACTTAAGGGGGGATGGGCTCACTAGTTGCTTGTATACTAATATATGGGTATCATTACTTAAGGAGGGATGGGCTCACTAGTTGCTTGTATACTAATATATGGGTATCATTACTTAAGGGGGGATGGGCTCATTAGTTGCTTGTATACTAATATATGGGTATCATTACTTAAGGAGGGATGGGCTCACTAGTTGCTTGTATACTAATATGGGTATCATTACTTAAGGGGGGATGGGCTCATAAGTTGCTTGTATACTAATATATGGGTATCATTACTTAAGGGGGGATGGGCTCATTAGTTGCTTGTATACTAATATATGGGTATCATTACTTAAGGAGGGATGGGCTCACTAGTTGCTTGTATACTAATATATGGGTATCATTACTTAAGGGGGGATGGGCTCATAAGTTGCTTGTATACTAATATATGGGTATCATTACTTAAGGGGGGATGGGCTCACTAGTTGCTTGTATACTAATCTATGGGTATCATTACTTAAGGAGGGATGGGCTCATTAGTTGCTTGTATACAAATATATGGGTATCATTACTTAAGGGGGGATGGGCTCACTAGTTGCTTGTATACTAATATATGGGTATCATTACTTAAGGGGGGATGGGCTCATTAGTTGCTTGTATACTAATATATGGGTATCATTACTTAAGGGGGATGGGCTCATTAGTTGCTTGTATACTAATATATGGGTATCATTACTTAAGGAGGGATGGGCTCACTAGTTGCTTGTATACTAATATATGGGTATCATTACTTAAGGGGGGATGGGCTCATTAGTTGCTTGTATACTAATATATGGGTATCATTACTTAAGGGGGGATGGGCTCATTAGTTGCTTGTATACTAATATATGGGTATCATTACTTAAGGGGGATGGGCTCATTAGTTGCTTGTATACTAATATATGGGTATCATTACTTAAGGGGGGATGGGCTCATTAGTTGCTTGTATACTAATATATGGGTATCATTACTTAAGGAGGGATGGGCTCACTAGTTGCTTGTATACTAATATATGGGTATCATTACTTAAGGGGGGATGGGCTCATTAGTTGCTTGTATACTAATATATGGGTATCATTACTTAAGGGGGATGGGCTCATTAGTTGCTTGTATACTAATATATGGGTATCATTACTTAAGGGGGGATGGGCTCATTAGTTGCTTGTATACTAATATATGGGTATCATTACTTAAGGGGGGATGGGCTCATTAGTTGCTTGTATACTAATATATGGGTATCATTACTTAAGGAGGGATGGGCTCACTAGTTGCTTGTATACTAATATATGGGTATCATTACTTAAGGGGGGATGGGCTCATTAGTTGCTTGTATACTAATATATGGGTATCATTACTTAAGGAGGGATGGGCTCACTAGTTGCTTGTATACTAATATATGGGTATCATTACTTAAGGAGGGATGGGCTCACTAGTTGCTTGTATACTAATATATGGGTATCATTACTTAAGGGGGGATGGGCTCATAAGTTGCTTGTATACTAATATGGGTATCATTACTTAAGGAGGGATGGGCTCACTAGTTGCTTGTATACTAATATATGGGTATCATTACTTAAGGGGGGATGGGCTCATTAGTTGCTTGTATACTAATATATGGGTATCATTACTTAAGGGGGGATGGGCTCATAAGTTGCTTGTATACTAATATATGGGTATCATTACTTAAGGAGGGATGGGCTCATTAGTTGCTTGTATACTAATATATGGGTATCATTACTTAAGGGGGGATGGGCTCATTAGTTGCTTGTATACTAATATATGGGTATCATTACTTAACCCCGGGGGGATGGGCTCACTAGTTGCTTGTATACTAATATATGGGTATCATTACTTAAGGGGGGATGGGCTCACTAGTTGCTTGTATACTAATATATGGGTATCATTACTTAAGGGGGGATGGGCTCATTAGTTGCTTGTATACTAATCTCTCTATATATGTTCCTAGTTCCCTCCCTAGACCTCCATCAAGCTTAAAATACACCCCCTAGACTCCCCTTCAAGATGAATTTGTAAATTTGTCGATATAATGTGTCCCGGGCGAAGGCCGGTTCCTCTTAAAATTACAGGCTCCCTATCGCTTGTCAGGAAAAATTTGACACCTAAATGGCACGAAAGGTCTTGATATCGACAAACTAATGGGGCAAACTTCATAAAATCTGAAAAATAATGAGGCTAAACATGAGGATGAAGGGGACCAGAAAAACGGCCCATCCCCCCTTAAACATGATTTGTTTTAATTATATGCGGCTTCATGAACTGATATTAATATTATTGAACGTCTCTGTATACCACACGTGACATAAATTATATGCGGCTTCATGAACTAAATATCAATATTATTGAACGTCTCTGTATACCACACGTGACATAAATTATATGCGGCTTCATGAACTGATATTAATATTATTGAACGTCTCTGTATACCACACGTGACATAAATTATATGCGGCTTCATGAACTAAATATCAATATTATTGAACGTCTCTGTATACCACACGTGACATAAATTATATGCGGCTTCATGAACTGATATAAATATTATTGAACGTCTCTGTATACCACACGTGACATAAATTATATGCGGCTTCATGAACTGATATAAATATTATTGAACGTCTCTGTATACCACACGTGACATAAATTATATGCGGCTTCATGAACTGATATCAATATTATTGAACGTCTCTGTATACCACACGTGACATAAATTATATGCGGCTTCATGAACTGATATCAATATTATTGAACGTCTCTGTATACCACACGTGACATAAATTATATGCGGCTTCATGAACTGATATCAATATTATTGAACGTCTCTGTATACCACACGTGACATAAATTATATGCGGCTTCATGAACTGATATCAATATTATTGAACGTCTCTGTATACCACACGTGACATAAATTACATGCGGCTTCATGAACTGATATCAATATTATTGAACGTCTCTGTATACCACACGTGACATAAATTATATGCGGCTTCATGAACTGATATCAATATTATTGAACGTCTCTGTATACCACACGTGACATAAATTATATGCGGCTTCATGAACTGATATCAATATTATTGAACGTCTCTGTATACCATACGTGACATAAATTATATGCGGCTTCATGAACTGATATCAATATTATTGAACGTCTCTGTATACCACACGTGACATAAATTATATGCGGCTTCATGAACTGATATCAATATTATTGAACGTCTCTGTATACCACACGTGACATAAATTATATGCGGCTTCATGAACTGATATCAATATTATTGAACGTCTCTGTATACCACACGTGACATAAATTATATGCGGCTTCATGAACTGATATCAATATTATTGAACGTCTCTGTATACCACACGTGACATAAATTATATGCGGCTTCATGAACTGATATCAATATTATTGAACGTCTCTGTATACCACACGTGACATAAATTATATGCGGCTTCATGAACTGATATCAATATTATTGAACGTCTCTGTATACCACACGTGACATAAATTATATGCGGCTTCATGAACTGATATCAATATTATTGAACGTCTCTGTATACCACACGTGACATAAATTATATGCGGCTTCATGAACTGATATCAATATTATTGAACGTCTCTGTATACCACACGTGACATAAATTATATGCGGCTTCATGAACTGATATCAATATTATTGAACGTCTCTGTATACCACACGTGACATAAATTCAATCCTGTTGCATACACACACGTGCCAGTTACACCTACACAAATACGCACATACAATTACACACTCACATACAAGCCAATTACACCCACAACTGTCTACCTGCCCACCCTAATTACTTGTTTTCATATGTGCATGAAGTAGACACAATGCAGAGATGTCTGTGACAAGTGTCTCCCCCAATGTTAAAAGAGTGATAGTCGCTATTTTAAACGTATATTATATTTTATTGTATTATTATTAATTTAATATTTTGTCTGTACTCGTTTACTGTAGTGAAATGAATATGAGGAGGTGTTTATGAGAGCTAGCTGGATCACTCTCTGTGTAGGTGAGACGTGTACATACCTGTACTTAATGTGGCCTCTCGTGTTCCACAGCACCTTGGTACCAGTCCATGAAGATCTGAGGCCCATTTCACACACACACACACACACACACACACACACACACACACACACACACACACACACACACACACACACACACACCGACACACACGGCAATTACCTGTACAGTAGCCTCACTAGATACCTGTCCTTCCTAATCACCTGTACGCGTCTCTCTTTCTCTCTTCCTCACTCTCTCTCTCACACACACACACTTACACACAATTACACATGCACAGCTCCCTCTCTCTCTCTCTTGCTCCACCCGAAACCCACTCTCACTCTGTCTCTCTCTCTCACACACACACACACAAACACAAACTATATCCCCGTCTCGCTCTCTTCTTCACTTACACACACACACCCACACACCCTCTCTCTCTCTCTCTCTCTCCTGCATGCTACCTACTGATTGTAAATAACTGCCTAAGGATCCCCCCCTTGTAGGTGTGTGGAACCAATACAAGCCCCGACCCCTTAATCACCGGGATACCCATCTTACCCAAACACCCGCTTGAATTACGTTCCTTGATGAAGCTCAGGGAACGCGGTGGAGGGGGGGGGGGGGGAGAGGTCGTTGTATTGTTTTCTACCCCCTTCTTCCTATTAGTTCCTATTAGTCCTATTAGTTTTGAGATAGTAAGACGTTGGGCCCACTAGTTTGGCGATTTTAACACCTTTTGCACCATTTCGTTGTCAAGTTTATTACTTTTCGGCCCATTTAGGTGAAGATTTTTCCTGGCGAGCCATAGCGAACCTATAATTTTAAGAGAAACCGGCCTTCGGCCGGGACATTTTTCTACCGAAAAATGTACACATTTATTTTATTATCTCTCTCTCTCTCTCTCTCTCTCTCTCTCTCTCTCTCTCTCAATAAATATATATACTTTCTATACCTAATTACCTTATAATGAGTATTGTACAGTTTACCTCTCATACACATGACTAATTTTTTGATGTGGTATTGTAATGCTTACATGTCCAACATAGCTGACCCACTTCCTTTAAGGGGGGATGGGCATCATATTTATTTCAACTTTGGAGGGCGACACGTGTTACAGGCAGCTTTGCCTTTTGTCTCTTTCATTCCCATAAGACACTAAAAAACTAGTTCCTGTTTTACCTCGTACATAATCGGCTTCCTGCTTTGATAAATGGCATGAATTTTAGTTAAAGATTTTGAAATGGTGATGCAATATTCTGAGAAATGTTCTTTAACCACATACGCTGTCAGTGTTTATCCTCAATTATTGTTCACGGTCTCTAGTTTATCATTGTCTACAATTATGTACCAGCTACTGGTCCAGGCAATTATGTACCAGCTACTGGTCCAGGCAATTATGTACCAGCTACTGGTCCAGGCAATTATGTACCAGCTACTGGTCCAGGCAATTATGTACCAGCTACTGGTCCAGGTAATTATGTACCAGCTACTGGTCCAGGTAATTATGTACCAGCTACTGGTCCAGGTAATTATGTACCAGCTACTGGTCCAGGTAATTATGTACCAGCTACTGGTCCAGGCAATTATTCCTATATTTATCTTCTTTCAGTTATTTCTTTCATTTTATATACTAACATCATTATAATCATTTTATATACTAACATCATTATAATCATAATCATCGTCATTGAAGCCAACCACTTGAATGAGCATTATATCATCCCTGTCATGGCTATTCCGGCGGTGGGTTCTCCTCCCGGTAACCCTTCTCATTAGCTCTCCCGCTTGGGGCATGAATTACGAGGCAATATTTCTTGTGAATCCACAAGTCAGGAGGAAATATGTAATGTTTATTCCAAAGGTGGCGGCCCCTTCCCCTCCCTCACATCCATCATGCTACTTCCAAAGCTGATGTCTTCTCTGTCGCTTTACCTCTTCTGTTGTTTTACATCTTCTCTGATAATAAATGTCTTGATAGTATAATGGTTAGAGTGTTTAAGATCTGTATGTGGTAACCTAGGTTCGAATCCCGGGAAGATTACATGTTTTCATTAATTTCATTGGGAGGTGTTTGGTGTTGGGAGTGAAATTAATCAATTTGATTAGTGTACTATTTATATTAGTGTACTATTTATATTAGTGTACTATTTATATTAGTGTACTATTTATATTAGTGTACTATTTATATTTTTCATATTTATATCAAAATCATTATAAATTGAAGATTGTTATTGTTTTATGGTTTGTGTTTATGTGTTGTTGTTTTTTTCTGTAGGGGGGGAGGGGACCTCAGTTCTGTAGGGGGGGAGGGGACCTCAGTTCTGTAGGGGGGGAGGGGACCTCAGTTTATCTTCGTCAGCTAATACGGTATGGAAATGGTTAATGTCTTTTAATCACGATTTTAAGCAAAATTCTATTTCGAGAGAGAGAGAGAGAGAGAGAGAGAGAGAGAGAGAGAGAGAGAGAGAGCCAGCAAGCACCATGACTGAAAGCAACAGACCAGCTCTTAACCTGTCTCCAGTAATAGGGGACAAAGTTATAAAGCATATATATATACAGTATATAATTATATATATATATATATATATATATATATATATATATATATATATATATATATATAGAGAGAGAGAGAGAGAGAGTACAAAAGAGTACAAAGGAAATCAAGCAACAACAGGTCTAGTGACCCTTCTAGGCTGCTTGTCCTCCAAAACACTGTGGATCAAATGTCCAAACAGTGGTTCAGAGTGGGTAAGGGAACATTGGAAAGGGAACTACTGCCCTGGAACTAATAACCGTGGCAGGATTAGGAAGTTAGTAGGGGACAGATGGGTTAGTAACTGAGGGGGGGGGGGGGGGAATAAAGTTATTCATTTACAAATGCAGTCAGGTGCACTGGCCTCTGGGGAAGGGTCTTGTTGATCTGATTATTCATCTCTTTCAAGACGTTCCTCGGTTTTGTGTTTGCGTTTTTCGGCTTGAGAGAGCTTGCGCTTGCTGGATAATGATGCGTAACAAGTGCTATGCATGTGGTGACCCTTTGGTCCCTTCTCCCAATCCACATTTTCATGTATATGTTGAAACTTATCAAGTTCTTTCCATTGTAAAGACTTTTCCCGGATGGATGCCCACTTCTCAGGTGTAATGTTTTCCAAACGATCATCTGCGGTACATCGCTTACCACAGAGTAAAATGCACTCGTATTCATTTAATGTCTTGTCTGGTAACTCTTCACTCTCTCTTCTATTATCCATTATTTCGGTCACTTCACAAGTCGGTGATTTTCATCAGATGGGCATGTGATCCATCTGAAACAGTAAAAAAGTAATATTAGATATACACCGCAGGCAGAGAACAACAGTGATGATAGCAGCGAAAGTGAGGACAGTGATTCTGATAGTGGCTCATACAGTGAATCATGTAGTGACAGTGAAGTGGCAGATTAGTATGTACAATTAGTATAATACAATACAATAACAATACAATATACAATACAATACAATACAATACAATAAGCATTCCAGTGGATTTGTAATGCCAGAATTAGTGAAAAAGGACACCTCATTCGTCCTTGTAGCTCATCTGATACCAGAGATATTACATTTCATGTTTTTCAAGATGGCGTTGGCAGCCATTTTGAATATTGGGCTCTAGCAGAGTTAGCCGTAATTTTTCAGAGGGGCATAGGAGCTAATTTTCCTTTAAAATGGTTCAGGTTGTTAAATCCATGGAGAGAAAAAGGTAGGAACAAAATGGTCACGGATTCCAAGCAAATGACCCTACTAGAAGGTGTATTTCTTGGACCAGGATTTCATTAAGGGGGTATTGCTTGTTTTGATCATTAATATAATTTTTAGTTTCCTCGCTAGACCTCCATCAAGCTTAAGAAAGACACACCCCTAGACCCCTTTTCAAGATACATTTTTAAATATTTGGTAGAAAAATGTCTTGGCCGAAGGCCGGTTCCTCCTAATATTACAGGTTTGCTATTGCTTGCCGGGTAAACAATCGACACCTAAATGGCAAAAAAGGGTTTAAAATTTATTGAAAAAATGAGGCAAAAATTCTCAAAATCGCCAAACTATTGGAACAAACATCTTAAAATCTCATAACATATGGGTTTAAACATGAGGAAGAAGGGGGTCCAGAAAAAAGTGACTACCTCCCCATTAATAGCAGTATTATTATTCTTCGTCGCCTGTTCTCTTATATTATATCTAAGTGATGACTTCATTTGTATATATGGGTCAAATTTTGTATAATTTGATATATATATATTCGACGGTTGTTCTAAATTGAAAATGAAAAGAAGCAGGAATATATATATATATATATATATATATATATATATATATATATATATATATATATATATACCCAGTATATATATTTTTTTTTTATTTTTTTTATTTTTTTTTTTTTTAAAGAGACAATGAACGGAGGAAGGAAAAACACAGATAAAACAAAAAAGGTCCATGTGCCTAAAGGCATCCTCCATTCATAAAATGTTTGTAACAACTGGATTTAAACTGTTGTAGATTGTAAGTTTGTGGAAAGCAACTCGAGGGATGTGAATTCCAAAGAGTAGTAGTTCTGGGGATAACGAATTTTGATAAGCAGAAGTTCTGCATTGTGGAGGAGAGAGTGTAAATTCATTGGCGCTTTCAGCTGCCCTAGTTCTACGGGGAAAGATGTGGAGAGGCGGCACAATTGAAGCAAGTTCCTCGGAATAATTGCTGTGAAAATATCTGTAGAATAATGCAAGGGATGCAACGTTTCTTCGTATGGATAATGTAGGAAGGTCCTGTGTGATTGCAGGGTTATTGATTAATCTAATAGCTTTATTTTGAATTTTGTCCAACTGCCTCAATGCAACCACTCCACTTCCACTCCACAGAGGTGAACAGTAATCCATCTGAGAACGCACATGACTTTTATATATTACGGCCAACTGCTCGTCAGTGAAGAATTCTCGAACTCTGTACAGGAGTCACAGTTTTTTAGAGGCATTCTTAGCAATGCTTCTAACATAATGTGTCCAGCTCAGGTTAGTAGTTAATGTTACACCGAGAATGTCAATACTAGGGGAAGTGGGAATATTTACATCATTAAAAAATATATGAGAGTCAGTGAGATTCTGTCGGTTAGAAAATTGAATGTACTTGGTTTTCTGTGCATTAAAGGAAACTAGATTCTTTTGTCCCCATTCATTAATTCTAGAAAGGTCCTGGTTCAGAGAAATTGCAGTGTTATTTTTGAATTTATAAGATCGGGTTGGGTGAAAGAATTGGTAAATGTGAAGGAACTGTGGAGTGTTGAGTCATCTGTGTAGGAACGTATTGGATTATGAGTGGTAGATATGAGATCATTGATATGAATGAGGAACAGAGTTGGGGCCAAAACTGATCCCTGGGGAACACCAGCATTTATTGAGTGAAATTGAGAATAAAGGCCATCTACCATTACACGTATTTTTCTGTTATGAAGATAAGAAGAAATTAGTGGAACTAATGATGCAAGGCCGTAGTGTGACATCTTCGACAATAAGGATTGATGCCAGACTCTATCAAATGCCTTTGATATATCCAGTGCTATTGTATGCGTTTCACCATGTTGGTCTGTAGCTTGGTTGATTTGATGCGTAAGAAGGCAAAGAATGTCTGCAGTTGATCGACATCGTCTAAAACCATATTGCCTATCACTGATTAATTTATTATTCTCAAGATGCTTAATTGTGTGATTATTTAATATAATTTCAAAGACTTTACCGAGAGTGGAAGTTATAGCTATTGGTCTGTAGTTTGATGGATCTGAAGAGGCACCTTTTTTAGGAACTGGATGGATGCTTGCTTCTTTCCAGGATACTGGGAAGCATGAGGCATGAGTACACAGACGGAAAAAAATTGCCAATACAGGAGCGAGCACCAAGGAGCAATTCTTAAGTACTATTGGAGGAATTTCATCTGGACCAGGAGCCTTATCTACTGAGAGATTCTGCAAAATAGTTTTGACATGTCTGGTGTGGATCTTAAGGGAGGGAATTTCAGGCGAATTAAAATTAAGTACAGGGACATCTTGATTTATTTCATCTAAGGTTGAGTTGGTGGAGAAAATATCCGCAAGAAGGTTAGCTTTACCTCGTGGGTCACTTACAAGATTGCCAGTCGGAGATTTTAATGGTGGAATGGATGAAACTGTAGTGAAGTTGGATTTGAATGAGTTAAGAGTAGACCAAAATATTTTGTTATCATTTGGATTATTTAGAAGTTTATTTGCCTGCTTGTGGAGAAAGTTTGATTTAGTTAGATTTAATACAATTTTGGCATGATTTCTGATGTTTCTAAAGTAATAAAAGGCTTCATGTGTTTTTGATCTTGTGTATGCATTGTAGGCTATTGCTTTTTGTTCAGTTACTGTAGCACAATAATGGTCAAACCATTTAGGTGAATTAGGTCTTTTACTGTACTTTTGACGAGGAATAAAAGTTTCCATTCCAATTTTTATAAAATCTTGTATGTGGCTCAAGGTGGAGTGTGCATCATTAGAAAAGAAAGAGGTCCAGGGAATATCAATAAAGAAATCTTGAAGACCCTCCCAGTCTGCCCTATCGTAATGCCATTTAATCATCAAAACAGGTTCAGAGTGGGAAGGTGTGGTAGGTGATAGACAGGTGGCCTGTATCAGACAGTGATCAGAAGATCCAAGCGGGGACCTCACTGTAACATCATAATTTTCTGAATTGGTTGTTAAAAATAAGTCCAGTAGGTGGGAATTATGATCAGGATTATCTGGTACACAGGTGGGTTCGTTGACTAGTTGAGTGGGATTGATATATATATATATATATATATATATATATATATATATATATATATATATATATATATGTATATATATATGTATACATATATATATATATATAGATATATTGTATATACTGTATATATACCCCCCCCCCCCAAGTGTGAACGTTGCAAATGTCCAGTAACTGAAGGTTTTAATTTAAAAGAACATTTGACCAGAATTCGTATATGCCATCCTGGAGTTTTGAACACAGGAGATTGTTGTGCATTTTTTTGTTTTTCTTGTTGGTCACCCCACTGATTCTTAGAGATCTTTCCTAGGCTGAACAATATCGTCTAATGGTCTCTAAGGAATAATAATAAACGAGATGAAATAATGTAAATGTCATTATGTAATATAAGAGATACTTGGGATGGTGGTCACCCCATTGGTAACTAAAGATCGTTCCTAGGCTGAATATAATCGGCTAATGATATCTTCAATAAAATAATAGACGAGAAGAAACGCCATCAATGTAATAAATGTATCGAGGGTATTTCCAACTGGTCTAAGGGTTGGGTGCGAACACAGATGGGTCAAAAGAGGCTCCACCCTTATCTTACCTTACTTTATATCACCCAACATGTAATTCACCTTTTTTATTACTCTCCCTCAAACTCGCCTCTCTCTTTAACTCTTTCTTTTGGTTTTATTATTTTATTTTTTATAGAGTTTTTCTGGCCCCCCTTCTCCCTCATGTTTATTCCAATTAGTTTTCAGATTTGAAGACGTTCGTTCCATTAGTTTGGCAATGTTTGTCAGTATTAAGACTTTTCGTGACATTTAGGTGTCGATTTTTTCGTGGCGACCGATTGCGAGCCTGTAATTTTAAGAGAAAAATATACAAATATATCTCGAAAGAGGGTCTTGGAGTTGTTATCTTAAGCTTGATGGAGGTCTAGCGAGGAAACTAAAAATACAAATAATAATAATAATAATAATTCAAAAATATACAGACCAATAAATACCCCCTACCCCCTTTGATCTTAGCCCAAAATTGTATTACTTTTTTTCCCCAACACAATTTATAGATTACCCTGAAACTCTCCTTTCTTTTTGTTTTATTCTTTAACCTTAGCCCGAAAATTTCTTTTGGTTTTCTTCCCTCAAAACCCTTATCAGCGTCCAGCATCGCACCTGTTCCTATATATAGCAGTTCTCTCCAAGGTGCAACAGCTGGGGGTGGATTTCTTGCACATATATATTAGGGATCGAGTTCGTAGTGGTGTATCATATATATTATTATTATAGTCTGGGAGAAGATGGAGGACAGTTTGAGGTCGTGTTTTACGGTTTATGCGTAGGATTGTAAGTTTGATTTTGACCGAATGGGGGACAGGAACACATCGCCTGCTGCTCTTTCTAATACACCAAATTTAATAGTAATCAGTTTCCATCCAGTGCGTCGAAATATATAGATTGAAGTCATCATAATATCACTCCTTTCTATTTTAATTAATGTTACAGACATATTACTCTCAAATTCTATTCAGTACATTGCCCAATATACGAAGTATATACAAATATATTCGTAAAAAACGTTCCTGTTTAACAAACCTCTTAGACTTCTTCCACGATATCCTCAACCTCTATGATTAGAGTAAAGCTGTAGATATTATATACCTTGATTTTAAAAAGGCCTTCGACAAAGTTCCCCACAAACGTTTACTGCTAAAACTAAAAGCGCATGGAATACAAGACGGTGTGTTGAAATGGATAGAAAATTGGCTCAGCGACAGAAAGCAAAGAGAAGTTATAAACGGTAAGGCATCTAAATGGACCAATGTAAGTAGCGGGGTACCCCAGGGATCGGTGCTAGGACCAATTATCTTTCAAATTTACATCAACGACATAGATGAGGGTCACACCTGTACAATCTCAAAAGTTGCTGACAATACAAAAATTGCAAATAGCGTACTCTCAAAATAACAAGTTGATGATATGCAACACAATCTAGATAAGTTGTCATGTTGGGCCCAAATTTGGTAAATGAGTTTCAATGCGGATAAATGTAAAGTACTACATATCGGATACCAAAATGAGAAAGCAAACTATTCGACGAATGGCACTCAGCTTAAGAATGTAAACAGAGAAACCGATCTGGGAGTAACAATATCGAGTAACCTAAAACCGAGTCAACAACGTTCAAAAGTTGTTGAGAAAGCGAAGAAAATAATTGGCTTTATAGGCAGGTCATTTGAGCATAAATCCAAAGAAGTTATCCTAACCCTTTACAATTCCTTAGTTCACCCTCTTCTGGAATACTGCGTTCAATCCTGGTGCCCTTATTACCAAAAAGATATAGACAAGCTAGAACGAGTTCAACGTAGAGTTACCAAAATGATACCTAACCTAAAGAACAAACCATACGAGGAGCGTCTTAGAGAATTAAATCTATTTCCTTTAACCCAGCGCAGATTAAGAGGCGACTTAATTCAAGTGTTCAAAATCATCAAAGGCATCGACAACATGAATTGTAGTAAGTACTTCACTATCGACCAATCTAATTACACGCGGGGAAACGGTTGCAAAATTATTGGTAAATCTTTTAACTGACACGAATCTAAGAATTTCTTCTTCAATCGAGTTGTCAACTTGTGGAATGGGCTTCCCAGGGACGTTATAGACTGCAGCACCGTTGATTCATTTAAACTTCGCCTAGACAAATATCTTGCATCAAACCTGCGACTGACTGCGTTTGTAAATGATTAACTTTATTTTATTCCCCCCTCAGTTACTAACCCATCTGTCCCCTACTTACTTCCTAATCCTGCCACGGACATTAGTTCCAGGGCAGTAGTTCCCTTTCCAATGTTCCCTTACCCACTCTAAACCACTGTTTGGACACTTGATCCTCAGTGTTTTGGAGGACAAGCAGCCTACAAGGGTCACTAGACCTATTGTTGCTTGATTTCCTTTGTACTCCTTCGTACGAACAAGTAAGTGAATTACACACACACACACACGCACACGCCCCCCCCCCCCCGACACACACACACATTATTATTTTTTAAGAAGTTTGACCCATTAGTTTGGTGATTTTAATACTTTGTATGCACATAAAAAAAACATCGCTTAGTGTTATCAAAGTGAAATTATGAATACTTCATCATTTTAAAGAGGTTATTTCCTTCCCACTACCGTTGCGTAACATCCTTAATATTTGATTTATGTTTTACTTCCCGTGATCCCCTGGTTGGCTCTTGGTCTGTTTATGTTGTGTCTATGCTGCAGAATTATTGACGTCCATTTACTTAAACTGTTATTTCAACTTAGTATGTTTGCATAACCGTTAATGTATGATTTCCTTCCTGTGTGTGGTTGATTAATAACACATTCACTACCTTTACGCAATTTTCATCATATGGTTACCATTAGACGATTTTCATTAGCTTATCATCTACCTCTACAACTCATTGGAGTGAATACGATCTCAATATATCCTCTGAATAATATAGGGCCTTCTTAAGCTGCAAAAAATCATCGAATTTTAGCCCGAATCAAAGGTAAAAAGACGTCACAGTCCTCAAAGGTATAATGGTCCACTGACATCAGATTGTTTACTGCAATATCTTTCATAAATCAGTTAGGTACAATATGTTAATTAAATACGTCAGAGATGTACACTCGGGGAAAAACAATCTTTACCTTGGTGAGCTATATATAATCTTGTGTGAACAGAATGAACCGGGTGAAACATACATCTGTGAGGTATTATCACAAAATTTCGACCCACTTCCAGATTGTTTAGAGCGTTAGTGTAAAGATTGTTTTTGCTCGAGTATAATGTACATCTTATAATAAATACATACCCAAGTAAAATGTGTGAATAATTTAGCAGTGGAAAGACGATGCCATTACTCCTCAGGAATCATTAAAATATGTGTTTTTAACGAAAAAGAATTATGTTATTGATGGAAAAGTTAGTATCCTTAAGGGGAAGGTAGTTACTTTGTCTGCATTCCCTTCTCCCTCATGTTTAGCCCCATTAGGTTTGAGATTATAAGACGTTCGTTCCATTACTTTTTGCGATATTAAGTAAGACCTTTCACCCCATTCCTTTGTCAATAATAGGACCTTTCGTTCCTTTTAGGTGTAATTTTAGGAGGAATCGGCCTGTGACCGGGAAATTTATCTTCCGAATTATGTACGAAGTGATCTCGATGCGGGGGGGGGGGGGGGGGCTTGGGAGTGCTTTTTTAAGCTTGGTGGAGGTCTAGAGAGGACAGTAATTAATAGTAATAAATATATATATATATATATATATATATAATAATTATATATATATATATATATAAATATATAATTATATATACTTTATACATATATATATATATATATATATATATATATATATATATATATATATATAAATATATATATATATATATATAAATAAAGGCATAAGTATATCGATAAAAAAAAATCCCTACCACCTTAATGGTTTGAATCCCGGGAGGATCATATGCTTTCATTAATTTCATTAGATGTTTTGTGTCGGGAGTGAAAATAATTGATTACATTATTATCCGTCTTTCCACGCTAACGCAGAATAGTTACAAAGGTGGTATTCATGCATTATTTCCCTGCCTTCCTTACCCTTGCATAACACGTCCTCCTTTCCTTCCCTCTCTACTTGTTTAGACGATTTTGTGCAGTTTAAGAAGGATTTGTGGTAGTAAAATAGATTAAGGGAGATAATCCAAAGCCGGTTGATTGCTGGAGGCCCTTGTAAACTGAATAAAATCGTCTAAAAGTAGCCAGAAAACGTTAAATGGACGGGTTAATTTCCTTCATTCCTTACCTTTGCATAAGACGTCCCCCCTCCCTTCCCTCTCTCGCTACTTGGCGTGGTGATCGCCCCATTTCTTTGCCAATATTAAGATTTTTCATGTCATTTAGGTGTCGATTTTTTCCTGGCGAGCGATAGCCGAGCCTGTATATTAAGAGGAATCGGCCTTCGGCTGGAACATTTTTCTATCGAAAAATGTATAAATATATCGTGCAGGGGGGATTGGGGCGTGTTTTTTTAGGCTTGATAGAGGTATAGGGAGGAAACTAAGGACATTATGAAAAGATGCATAAATGATCAAATAAATACGCCCATCCCCCTTAAAGTATTTATGTTATATTAGCCATCATTCCACGCTAACACAGACTAATTACAAAGGCGATATTAAAGCAATAATTCCCTTCCTTCCTTACCCTTGCATAACACGTCCCCCTCCCTGCCTTCTCTATACGTAAGGGGGGATGGGCGTATTTATATGCTCATTCATATATCAAATAACACTCCCCAAGACCCTAGTGACGCTCACCGCTTCCCCCAGAACCGCATGGCTTACTCGCTAGGACTCGCCAGGGCAGAGAATATAGCTACAGTCTACCTATCATTGTGTACTTTCCTTCTCGAGAAAGCTTGTGTTGCAGACAGTTCAGAACTGTTCTTTATTTTCGTCTGTCACAATCCTTTCTATTTTATTTAGTCAATTGAAAGTATTGTGTTAAGTAGTTGAATGATGGGAAGGCGAGCGGGAGAGGGAGAGAGAGAGCGACAAGGTGGTGTGACTTGGTAGTGAGTGCGGCGTGTGGCTAGCTCCCTTACATAGGCCTCGCGGGATTTGTTGCCTCCTGCCTAACACTGCCTACTACGCGGCTGCTTACTGGGCGACTGTCGCGCGCCCTTGTGCCATTCTTGCGAACTGGGACTCCAGTCAGGAGGTCCATGGGAATATCCTTGTCAGATCCTTCCCAGACAGCATACTCTAAGCATCTCCCTTGAACTGTCCCACACTCTTGTCTTAGAATCTTTCTCTCCTACTGCCTCTATCATTTCCACTACTTCCTCACCTTTTATTAATATCAATTCCCCTCTGGTTCTCTGCATCCACACCTTGAATTGGTGGCCAGACTGTATTATATGCTGGATCTCACATTTCTTATGTACTAGATTAAGGTTGAAGATAGTCATTGTCTTTTTGGGAAATTGTATTGCTCAGACTGTCTCCATCAATCACTAATGTTTCTACAGGGTTAAATAATGCTAGACTAGGGATCAGGTACCTTGCTGTTGGTGTTTTCAATGTGTGTAGGCTACTTTTGAGCTACACGACACTACGAATTCTGTGGGTTACCTGGGTGGATCTTTTGTCTGTGTACCTTGGAGTTTAGACTGTGTAGTGCGTGAGGGCTGCTTGCCTAATCCACCCAACACTGTTCTAACTCTATTTGCTTTTACTTTTGAGGGTCGCCAGGAGGATACTCGATACTTGTGATCGAGAATCCTCAAGGGAGCACCCCTTCATATTAATGTAATCAGGCTGCACAGACCCAAGGTCCACACTAGGCTAGGAGCTGCCTTGCTCCACCAGCATTCTGTACCTTTGCGCATCCCAGCTAGACTTTATTAACCCGGGTAGACATTAGCTGGATTAGATCATATACTCTTTTTATGCATACCCATTATTTTTACACAAGCATTTTGAGGTCTAAGTTGCTGTAGAGAGACACAACCAGCATAGACCGGTTTTGTTAATAGGAGTACTACTTTTTCGTGGCGAGCATTATTACAGTTGCACCGCTTAAAATATTCTTGTGTCCAATAACATTATATGTCCAGCCTTTTTGTGTATTTAGCCTACACGTGCATTGTCCTGCCTCCTGCTATTTTGTGGTTCCATTTCAGATACGTTCTTCTTGGTAGCATCCGACATTATTCAGAAGATTCCTTGTTCGGTGCTTGAGGACTTTACAACACTTTCTTTCATAAAGGAGTGACAGATATTATTGATTAAAGTAACGTTAAGTAAACCTTCTTCTTGTTTGCATTATATCACTCTTGTGATTTAATTAAGTTAACTATCTTTTCCTTGTGTACCATAACTAAGCAACCATATGTTACAACCGGCACTACGAAATAAACAAGGGCACTTAATATTGGACTAGATGATAGGCTATATCTGCAACAACGGTACGCTAATTCCAAACCCTCGAACTATTTCGCCGGCGAACAAAACACTTAAACCCTCCAGAGTTAATCTCCTGGATAACGGGGTATCAATTAACTGGGTTTTAGTGCAGTTCTACAAAGGCTTACCGATGACGGCAAAGCCTGCTCACAACAGGAGTACTTTACGTTAATAAAATGGTCTTAAGTAATAACAATGCTTGAATAAACTATAACAAGGTTAAATAAAGGAGTATATGCTTACGTTAACTTTAGTGTGAGTCTGTACTCAACACTAACCTCTACAATGCTCTATGAAAGCACTGGAAGTCTAGTCCTACAGCAATCAGATAACAAATCTTCTGAAAACGTCTGATGCTCTAAGATTCTCGTTAATATAGAACAGAAATAATGCAGGGGCAGGACACCAAAGCGTGTATCTTAAATACACCAATAAGTAGGATACATATATATAAAACAAGGGAGTGCAACAACTCTGTGACAGCACTAATAATCGCCACTCAAAACAGTACTTCCTTAGCCAACGTAACAGCCAAACTGGGATGTGCACTATGCATCGACCTAGGCTAAAATAAGGCGTGAATAATACCTAAAGCATACACAATGAAAGTTAATAAACACAATGCTGTCTTCCTCACTAATAAAGTCTAGCAGTGGCATAAAAGGTACTAAGAAACTAGGCAGAGCACAAGCATGCTCGTAGCCTACTGCCTCCCCTTGAACAGATTTCCCTTATGTTACGTTAAGTGACTTGGAGGCTCTCTTGGTAAGTCCAGATCTCTAGTATCTGGTCTAGCCCTGGCGCTCCACAAAGGTCAACAAAATGAGGTAGCAATCATACAGGTGAGAGTAGGCAAAAGCCCTTCACTTGTATACTGCTACACTCGCAAAGGAAAATATGCACAAGGGTTACAGGCTAGCTAGCTTCGTCGATGTTGTACAGGCTCTGACTTGCCACATACATTACTCAGACAACGACCAAAGATACCTTCCACTGTCTAGCATTAAATAATAAGAGAGAACAGCCCAATAATTAGAAGCACCCCAACACTATGGTACCATTTGACTATGACTCTAATAATACCTAAAACTAGTGCAAACATATATGGAGAGCTGGTGCTGGTAATACGACTGGCCGACTATGGAAGTCGTATGTAGAACCAGAAGGGATAAGTAATTGAATAAAGAGAGAATTATGAAACCAAAGAAGTTCAGAGAGAGAGATAGTAGTATAGAGGGTTATATGGGAGACAGGTTGCAAGGGACATGTAGGACCTAGCACACCAAGCCTAGCGCAGGAAACACAAGGATAGGAGCCCGCACCACCGTCCCAGGACCGCGGCCGCCAATCACAGACGACTACGTCATGAAGAGCAAGCGATCTATGACGTCGACAGGGCCGCCAGCCAATCACGGGCGTGGGAGACTCCTACCGGGCGCGGGAGGCAAACGTACATACACACGCACATACTACCACCACGCTGCCTACCCCGCTCTCTCTCTCCTTAACTTCACACCATGCATCTTATATTCTAGCACTGATATAAAATACTTCTAAGTGTCACAGACAAGAATAAAGATCACCACTGATCTGTCTGTGACAACATGTACTCTATGAAAGAAAGAACATCGTTCTACGATTATTGTAGCCCATATCACTGCCCTGGCGAGTGCTAGCGAGTCACGAGCGCATTCTGGCAAGCTGGCCAGCGTAACACCCCGCCCAAGATGTGGGACGTTTCAGCCACAGGCGAACCCCACATCTGACCAGACAGAATGCCCATCAACCCCGCATCACCTAGCCACTCTCCCAAGTTGTGAAAACAAGGCACGATCACAAACATAAAACACTGCATTATGAAACAAATCTGCACAACACTTCCCCAAAATAATAGCATCATAATAATTATATCACGCTCAACGAGCAAGCTTCACCAAGCCTAGCCTACTAAGACAACAACTCAGAGTGTCTTAGATGCTTGCTGTGATATACTGCACTTATATACTATCAAAAAGAAAGAGTTTTTATGCGAGGTTTTTATATTTTTAATAGTGTTTTTGGCGGCGTTGCACTACAGAGGCAAGCCTAATTTTTCTCCACTTCACCAAATACTGACTGAACGGCGAGGGTTCTCCTTCACACATACCCTCCCGTGACAAACAATCAGCCAGAACATTATCAGTGCCCTTAACATGCCACACATCCAACTTGTGTTCCGGCAGCAAAACAACACCTGGCACTGATCAACTGCCCAGTTCATCACAAGACTGGCATTTCTCTTCGCTCTTTCCGGCAACGGGGCCTGCCAATAACCTTTCACTAGTTCTACCTTCGTGATGAGCGAGGCAGCCCCGAAGCGGTCTATGGTGTCGTCAACTCTGGGTAATGGATAGGCGTCTGTCAGGGATAATGCTTACACACTCTTGCAATCAACATACACACGGATCTTGCCACTTAACTCAGGTTGCAAAGTTACTGGCAACGACCACTCACAATATCCTTTATCCCTCAGACCCTTTTTCCACATATCGTCTAGCTCTGCTTTCACAACAGGCTGTCGAGCAGGATTCATACGGTAGGGAATTAACTTGAGCCTTGCACTGTCTCCAGCCTCCATGTCGGATTCTACCCCATACATCAGGCCTGGAGAAGCAACAAACATGCGGACGTACTGCCACAGCCTAGTAAACAACTCCTCTTGCCGCTCAGGAACAAGAGGTTGCAACTTATCTCGCAGAACAACATGCCCAGTGCCCTCCCACAACCAACCCGAGACCGCAGCTTCTAAACTATAGTCTCCCTCTTTCTCCACCTTCGTCCCTAGAACAGCCAGGTCATGAGAGGGACAATCTGTACCACCTGTGCAGGCACTCCCATAGTTCATAATTGCTAAGGCTTCCCCGCCGATACCGTACATGCGCACCCCCGCATTCCTTGCAACTACATCTGCCTGCGCAGCATCACCGCCTTCAGCGACATGGCCAGATACAGTCGGTCTATGGTAGGGCTGTTGCATTTCACTAGAGCAGCATTGGGAGGCTATGCGACGGCCGGGCGCATCCACTCCACAGCCAACCTCGCCAATCTGCTCAATCTCCTCCTTCTGACCACCGTACTTGGCAGCCATGGGTCGACCCTGACCTGGCAACCATGCCAAAGCCTCGTCGCCCACCTTGAACCACAGAAACAACGAGGCCAACGGTTTACTGACACTCAAGTGACCTGCCAGCGGAACCTCGTGCACCGCATGAGTTGTGAGGCCTGGGTGCTCGGCACAAACAGTGGGTTATGGACCGATCAGGTGCTGGAGCGCTGCACACTGCTGCTCAGGCAGGTGCTCTAGCGCATCCACAGCCACCTGACTCGTATCCCCCGCCCACTGCTCCACCGAGACATGACAATCCCGACTCTCCTCCACCTGTGCCCCACTGACCCGTGGTAATAACGTTCTTGACATTGTACTTGCAACAAAAGAAGAATTAATAGAGAATTTGAATGTTGGTGATGAATTCAGTAACAGCGACCATCGTACGATAACTTTCACTTTAAACTTTACTAGTAACGAACCAAATAGTAGCATCGAAAAAGTCCCTAATTTCAAGAAAGCAAACTTCCATAAACTTAGAGCTATGTTTAAAGAAACTGACTGGAGCTTTTTAATTAACAATAACGACATAAATACATCTTGGAAGTTATTCGAAACCACTTACCTAAAAGCAGTGCAAGACTGTATACCATCGAAAATACGGCGTCCAGGCCATAATAATAAGCCCAAATGGTGGAATAAAGATATTTCAAACTGCCTGCTTGCTAAAAAAATTTGCTAATGATAGATTAAAATCCTCACAAAATGACGAAGAACGGGTGAAATTTGTAGAGCTACGACGCAAAGCCAAAAAGTGATTTAAGCAAAGTAAAAAGACCCTAGAGTTACATATTGCGAATCAAAGTAAAACAAACCCGAAAGAATTCTATAGTTATATCAGAAAGAAAAAAGTAGTTACTTCGCTCAGCCTGCTGGTTAAGTTTGGCGAGTTCGAGCTGAAACAACACCTCGGCAGACAACCCTTGAGGAGGGGGTGCTACTATCGGGGACCCACCCCGTGAATCACCTAGAGGCATACCCAACCGCCAGCGGGCATCGGCCTGCGGGAACGTACCCGGCTCCGGAGCCCGAGGGGGCGCCATGATAGGAGTCGAGTGGAATGGGGGCTGGGCCGAAGGTGCCCCAGCTCCCGCTCCACCCGAAACCCCATGCACCCCACCCAGCACACAGGCAGCCAGCTCACTTCTCGACATACCGCTAGTACCGGAAAACCCCAAGACCGTGGCCACACACTGCAGTCCCTACCGGTCTAGCCCCGCCACCCGGTCCGCCGACATAGGCCTCCCAAAAAAAATCCGAGCATCCTCCTCACTGTTCACCACCCGAGCGCCGCTTAACAACTCCACCTCCTCGCCTGCCTCTCGCACTGTGCCCTCACTATGCTCAGACCCGTACAGTGACATGATGGAGTCAACAACAAAAAATTCTCAAGTCCAGACAAAAAAATAGCCAAACTCTTGCGTAGCTTTATTCACAAACAAATATTCGAAGATGTTCTTGAGTGCAATACTAGGTCACCAATAACTCCAACATGTTCTATGTATCCTCAAAACAATGTCTACTGCCAACATTGCGAGAAATAAATTCAACCCCCAAATGGCAATAAGATTTCTCCAAAAAAAAAACTGCAATATTCAGTTCACTATATTCTGGTCTAAGGTCGCCATTTGTTACGACCGACCGGCACTACGAAATAAACAAGGGCACTCAATATTGGACTAGATGATAGGCTATATCTGCAACAACGGTACGCTATTCCAAGCCCTCGAACTATTTTGCCGGCGAACTAAACACTTAAACCCTCCAGAGTTAATCTCCTGGATAACGGGGCATCAATTAACTGGGATTTAGTGCATTTCTACAAAGGCTTACCGATGACGGCAAAGCCTGCTCACAACAGGAGTACTTTACGTTAATAAAATGCTCTTATGTAATAACAATGCTTGAATAAACTATAACAAGATTAAATAAAGGAGTATATGATTACGTTAACTTTAGTGCGAGTCTGTACTCAACACTAACCTCTACAATGCTCTATGAAAGCACTGGAAGTCTAGTCCTACAGCAATCATATAAAGAATCTTCTGAAAACGTCTGATGCTCTAAGAAGCTCGTTAATATAGAACATAAATAATGCAGGGGCAGGACACCAAAGCGTGTATCTTAAATACACCAATAAGTAGGATACATATATATAAAACAAGGGAGTGCAACAACTCTGTGACAGCACTAATAATCGCCACTCAAAACAGTACTTCCTTAGCCAACGTAACAGCCAAACTGGGATGTGCACTATGCAACAACCTAGGCTAAAATAAGGTGTGAATAATACCTAAAGCATACACAATGAAAGTTAATAAACACAATGCTGTCTTCCTCACTAATAAAGTCTAGCAGTGGCATAAAAGGTACTAAGAAACTAGGCAGAGCACAAGCATGCTCGTAGCCTCAGACAACGACCAAAGATACCTTCCACTGTCTAGCATTAAATAATAAGAGAACAGCCCAATAATTAGAAGCACCCCAACACTATGGTACCATTTGACTATGACTCTAATAATCCCTAAAACTAGTGCAAGCATATATGGAGAGCTGGTGCTGGTAATACGACTGGCCGACTATGGAAGTCGTATGCAGAACCAGAAGGGATAAGTAATTGAATAAAGAGAGAAGTATGAAACCGAAGAAGTTCAGAGAGAGAGATAGTAGTATAGAGGGTTATATGGGAGACAGGTTGCAAGGGACATGTAGGACCTAGCACACCAAGCCTAGCGCAGGAAACACAAGGATAGGAGCCCGCACCACCGTCCCAGGACCGCGGCCGCCAATCACAGACGACTACATCATGAAGAGCAAGCGATCTATGACGTCGACAGGGCCGCCAGCCAATCACGGGCGTGGGAGACTCCTACCGAGCGCGGGAGGCAAACGTACATACACACGCACATACTACCACCACGCTGCCTACCCAGCTCTCTCTCTCCTTAACTTCACACCATGCATATTATATTCTAGCACTGATATAAAATACTTCTAAGTGTCACAGACAAGAATAAAGATCACCACTGATCTGTCTGTGACAACATGTACTCTATGAAAGAAAGAACATCGTTCTACGATTATTGTAGCCCATATCACTGCCTTGGCGAGCGCTAGCGAGTCACGAGCGCATTCTGGCAAGCTGGCCAGCGTAACACATAATTATGTTATAGACAATAGGCTGTTTCAGAGAACATCAGCCTATAGTAGAAGCACATATATACTGAGAGATAAGATACCCCGCTATCGCAGATATAACTGGAGGGTATAATATGTGTTCTTTGTTCGACGGGATTATATATCAGGGGTTGGATCTAGCGTTTCCGTTGTTGAATTTATGCCAGTCTAGTCCAATGTAAGAGCCACTGATTTATACGAGACCCGATCGTAACACCCTCCTTCAAGATAAAATAATAGATTTTTCAATAGAAAAATTTCCCGGCTGAAGGCCGGTTCCCCTTAAATTACAGCCTCGCTATCGCTCGCCAGGAAAATATCGACACGTAAATGACACGAAAGTCTTAATATTGACTAAGAAATGGGGTGCAAGGTCTTAAAATCGCTAAACTAATGAGCCGAACGTCATCAAATCTGAAAACTAATGGGGCTAAACCTGAGGAAGAAATAAATTCTGGGGGACCAGAAAAACGACCCATCTCCCCTTAACGTGGTGATCTCCCCAGCTGTCGGGTGGTATGTTTATGTTGTGGTGGAGGGGGCGTCAGGTGTTCCTCTACCTGTCCCTCACCTGTCACACCCGCTAATGGACTCCCTACACGGTTTCTTACATTACTCTTACTTTAGTCTCTCCTCTTTCAATACTTTGTCTTTCCTGTTGTCAAATTTGTTTGATCTCCTTTTCATCTCTATACATATTTCCTTACACTACTCTTACTTAATCTCTCCTCTTTCATTGCGTTGTATTTCCTGTTTCATTTCCCTACACGGTTTCTTACACAACGCTTACTTAGTCTCTCCTCTCTCATTACGTTTTCTTTTCTGTTTTCATCATTCTTAGTCTTACTTAGTCTCATCTTTCAACCATGTTTTCTTTCCTGTATTCATAATTCTTAGTCTTAGCTAATGGACTCCCTACACGGTTTCTTACACTACGCTTACTTAGTCTCTCCTCTTGCGTTCACCTTTTCTTTCCTATTTTCATCATTATTCTTTCTCTAATTTTCTTTCTCTCATCCCACCACATTTTCTTGCACTACTTTTACATAGTCTCTCCTCTTTCATTACGTTTTCTTTCTTGTTTTTTTTTCCCTACACGGGTTTTTACGCTACTCTTACCTAGTCTCCCCTCTTGCATTAAGTTATATTTCGTATTTTCATCATTCTTAGTCTTCGCTGTCGCCACTCTCACTCTCATCACTATTAGTATCTCATTTACTTTCACATGTTCTCTCACCCTACCACAGTTTCTTACACTACTCTTACCTAGTCTCTCCTCTTTCAATCACGTTTTCTGTCCTATTTTCTTATTTTTTACAGCCGTATTCTTAGACGTGTGGGGTGGGTGAAGCCTGTCCCATATTGAACGAAGATATTGGAATTGAGTGTTGATTAATAAAAGATGAATTGAAATCACCCTGTTTCTTAGAGATGGCAATGTATTTCGCCTCCTTTGGTTCATTAAGGTGTGGGGTTTGATGGTAGTAAGGTTTGAGAATACGACCACTCTCATTGCTCTTACTCCCATGTACTTTTTTCATACTCTGTCATCCTAGCACATTGTCTTGCATTACTCTTACTTAGTCTCTCCTCTTTCATTCTTTCATTACATTGCCACGAAAGGATTGATAACTGTTCTCATATATAACGAGAGGTTAAATACTGTCTTATAACAAGAGATCATACTTGCTGATCACAGAGATTAAGGAGGGATGGCCCGGTTTTCTGGTCCCCCTTATCCCTCATGTTTAGCCCCATTAGTTTTTTTTATATTTTAAGACGTTTGCCACATTAGTTTGTGATTTTAAGACCTTTCGCCCCATTTCTTTGTAAATATTAAGACCTTTCACACGATTGATGTATTATTTTTTTTCCTGGCGAGCAATATTGAGCCTGTAATATAGCAGAAACCGGGCTTTGGCCGAGATATTTTTCTATCGAAAATTGTTTACAAATGTATGTTAATGGGGGTCTTTGGGGTGTTTTATGTTAATGGGGGTCTTTGGGGTGTTTTATGTTAATGGGGGTCTTTGGGGTGTTTTATGTTAATGGGGGTCTTTGGGGTGTTTTATGATAATGGGGGTCTTTGGGGTGTTTTATGTTAATGGGGGTCTTTGGGGTGTTTTATGTTAATGGGGGTCTTTGGGGTGTTTTATGTTAATGGGGGTCTTTGGGGTGTTTTATGTTAATGGGGGTCTTTGGGGTGTTTTATGTTAATGGGGGTCTTTGGTGTGTTTTATGATAATGGTGGTCTTTGGGTGTTTTTATGTTAATGGGGGTCTTTGGGGTTTTATGTTAAGGGGGGGGTTTGGGGTGTTTTATGTTAATGGGGGTCTTTGGGGTGTTTTATGTTAATGGGGGTCTTTGGGGTGTTTTATGTTAATGGGGGTCTTTGGGGTGTTTTATGATAATGGGGGTCTTTGGGGTGTTTTATGTTAATGGGGGTCTTTGGGGTGTTTTATGTAATGGGGGTCTTTGGGGTGTTTTATGTTATGGGGGTCTTGGGTGTTTATGTTAATGGGGGTCTTTTGGGGTGTTTTATTTTGTTAAAGCTTGATGGAGGCCTATGGAGGAAAAAAATATATATATACTGTAATTATGAAGATAAATAATAAAGCTAACAAATACGCCCATCTCCCTTTAAATGTTTGCTTATAACGAGATATTAAATATTTGTTTTATATGAGAGATTAAACCTTGTACTATATCGAGATACTAGTTTTGTTTTACGCTGGCGAGAAACGGACTTATCCCCATCTTAATTACTCCGCTTTTACTAAGTTTGTATGGCCGAATATGGTGTTTATTTTCAAAACTTCTCTATAGTGTGATGCAGAGACAAAGCATTTTAATATTTTTCCATTAACTATCTACAAACATGTGTTAATAAACGTTCGTATTATGCGTAATTTACCAAACCTCATCTCGCGCCAAGTTCACCCATCTCCACTCGCAATTGCTCGTTTTAATTTGGTTGCACTGCTAGTTTGCCCTCTCTCACTCTACCCTCCGTTATTCTCCCAAACTTTTCCTTCCTCTGTTTATGATCCCTCGTTCGTCTTCTTATCTCTTCCTTCACTTCCTTTATCCATTATATTTCATCTTCTTCGTAACCCCTTCTGTACCTGCGACGTCCTTTTAATATTATTCTGGCTACTAGTAGACGATTTTATACAGTTTAAAAAGGGACTCCAGCAATTAACAGGCTTCGAACTATTGCAATCCTTTTTATTACCAGACTATTTTATTCAGTTTAAAAAAGGGCCTCCAGCAATGAACAGGCTTCTATCTATATCACAATCCTTATCACTACCACAGATCCCTCTTGAATGGCACAACATCTTCTAAGTGGACCTAGAATACAATGAATAAGACGTCACCGGTACAGAAGGGGTTAAGATGTTCTCTCCAATTATAATATATCCTTTTTTCCCTTTCTTCTCTCGCTCTGTCTACATCTATATATATGTTTGTCTTCATAGGTTCTGTCCTCTTCCTTAGTATTGTTTTCTATTGTTTTCTTGTTATGTGTGTATAAATGAGACACCAGGCAAATCTACCTGAAACAAGTGTCTCCCCATAGTTGAAAGAGTGATAGAGTAAGGACCTTATGGTCCTTACTAGGCTGCGTGTAAAAAAGAAAAAGAAAACAAAACAATCAAATCAACTGAAGGGCTTCAGCTCCAGAAAGACTGTGGACCCTTAAGAAGACAGTGGTTATTTTGGGGGTCTATTTATGTATTTCTATATTCATCTATTTGTTATAGTTTCATCGATAGACCTTCATCAAGCTGCAAAAATATACTCCCTAGACATTTGTACATTTTTCGATAGAAAAATGAAGACCGGTTTCTCTTATAATTACAGGCTCGCTATCGCACGTCAGGAAAAAATCGACACATAATGGAACGAAAGGTCTTGATATTGATTTAGAAATTGGACAAAAGGTTTAAAATCACCAAACTAATGGGCCGAACGTCTTAAAATCTGAAAACTAATGGGGCTAAGTACGAGGAAGAAGGGGGACCAGAAAAACGACCCATCTCCCCTTAAACTGCATATTTCTTCTTTTACGTTTCGTAGGTAAGTGTTTCCTGTTCTTATATTAATCCTGGCATTACTCAGTCAAAAGTCTCGTTCATCTTTGTAACTCCTCAATTTATTACCGTTTATTCTCTTGCATTAAGGAGAGGTTTTTAGTTTGTTCCCTAGACCTCCATCGAGCTTAAAATTACACCCCCTGGACCCCCTTTCAAGATAAGTTTATACATTTATCGATAGCCGGTTCGTCTTATATTACAAGCTCGCTATCGCTCGTTAGGAAACAAATTACACCTAAATGACACAAAAGGTCTTAAAATTGACAGAAATGAGGCGAAATTTCCTAAAATCAGCAAACTATTGGGGCGAACTTCTTGATATATCAAAAGTAATGGGGCTAAATATGTCGGAGAAGGGAATAAAAAAAAAAAAAATCTTAAGTGAAAATCTGCCCTTAACTTTCAAGCATTTTTTTTGTTTCGTATTGTTTCGTCTGGTAGTTTTTTCCCCCTGCCCTAGTGTATCGTTTTATATCCCCTGGGTAAAAAATGTATCACCCATTCTCCTATCTATTTTATAATCACATTTTCCCTCTCCCTCGTATTCGCTATTGTTATCTTCACATTATTCCATTATTCCTTCTTCCATATTTTACCTATACTTCTTTACTTTCTTTCACATCTCGTTGCTATTTTAACTTTTATCTATATTTGATCTGTTATCTTTCACCTCTTGTAGATAATTGTTTTCTGTCCTTTTTGTATTCACTTATTCCTTCCACCAAAATTTCATCCATCATCATATATCTTGCCCAATTGTCTTTTCTTTTTTTTTCCTCATACTATTTACATATATTTTCACTTTTTCTATATTTTATCTCTGCTTTCTTTCGCCTCTCGTAGAGAATAGTTTTTCAATTGTTTTATTCACTTATTCCTTCGACAAAAATGTCATCCCTCTTCATATCTCTTGCGCAATTATTGTGTCCTAACTCTATCTCCATCTATTATCAGATTTTGTTCTATATTATCCGTTCTTTCTCTCGTCTCTCCTAGCTAATTGTTTTCTGTTCTATTTCATCTTCCCTCGTCCAAAATATCATCCATCTTCATATCTCTTGCCAATTATCTTTTGTATACCTCATACTATCTACAATCTACATCTATTTTCCATTTTTATCCTTTATGTTCTGTTCTTTCTTTTTCCTCTCGTAGATAATTGTATCCTAGTCTTGTTTATCCTCTCTCGTCCATAATTTCATCCATCTTAATATGTCCTGCCCAATTCTGTTCCCTCTTACTATCTCTATCTATTTTCCATTTGTCTTCTATATTTTCTGTTCTTTCTTTCGTCTCTCCTCGATAATTGTTTCCTGTTCTTGTTCATCGTCTTACTTCCTCTTCCAAAATATCATCCATCTTCATATATCTTGCCTAATATATGTTCTCCCTTCTTTTATCTCCATCTATTATCATATGTTGTTCTATATTATTCGTTCTGTCTCTCGTCTCTCGTAGCTAATATAATTGTTTCCTGTTATTGTTCATCGTCTTCTTCCCTCATTCAAAATTTCATCCATCTTAATATCTCTTGTCCAATTTTCTTTTTGCCGCACCCATGGCTTTCTCCCAGGGTCATCTATTGGTAGGATGGTAACGTTGACTTGTTTACAGTGGTCGCCATGCTGCATACCTGGGACTGGGAGCGTTAGGTACAATCGGCCTAATAAATCATGTCCCAGCTGTCATTACGTTTGGCTGGCTCTGTACTGTCTTAGTGTCTGTCATATGTTGCATAGGGTGGGTAATTGTAGGAACATGTGTGTGTATATTTCACTCGATATGCAGAAATGAAGCTTAGATATTGCTGATACCAATTATTGATCAAAACATACTTGGTGCCGAGACATCACTTATTAGCACGACTGTACAATCGGCCTAATAAGTGATGTCTCGGCACAACTACGTTTTGACCAACAATTGGTATTAGCAATATTTACACATGATTTCTTCTTTTTGAGTAAGATATACAAACATGTTCCTACACTTACCCACCCTATTCAACATCTGACAGACATTAATACAGCACAGAGCAAGCCAAACGTAACGACAGCGGAAACATTACTTATTAGCGCCACCGTACAGAACATTTAAACTTCCCTGTAAAAGTTTCGTTCCTCGCTGAGCTTTTATATTGGACAATTAATATAGTATTATTGACTTAGATGAGTTCCTTGCTATGCAGTATAGGTAGCGCCAACGAACTTGACGCAAATCTTGATCCATGACCTCTTTGTAACACAAAAGGGCCTAGAGCAAACTGACTGTAAATATCCACACCTATTTCCTGGTGGACTCTTCCCAAATGATAGAAACATCAGCCCGATTGCTTTCATTTCTTTTCAGTTACAAGAATTGACTAGGTCAAGATTATTATGAAGTTCGCTAGCGCTACCTATAGTTAATTTACCTTCTCGTGCAACTGTTGAATAAGCTACTACACTCTATATTCAATTATACAATTTTTGACTTCCATGAATAAGATCTCGGAGAGGAAGGGAACTTGTGCAGGGAATATATATGCCAGAATACATGCCCGGAAGCAGGGAAGGGGAGGCATACAACATGGACGTCAAACAAAACAAAGACGACAAGTATCTATCTATCTATCTACTGATCTATTTACCCATCTATATCTATCTATCTATCTACCCATCTCTATCAATCTAACCATCCACATCTCTCCCTCCACCCCATAAAAGTACTTTAAGAATACAGCCCCTGAAGATAAAATGAAGGTTGGCGTGAGACCAGTGTTGCCAATTTAGCTACTTTCCTGCTAGATCTAGAGGTGTTTACTTCGATCTAGCGGAAATTTGTTACATCTAGCGACATGAATTCTTGCGATATTCTGGAAGTTTGAGCCATTTTAGAGCGAAGTTGTAGACATTGTGGCATTATTCTAGCGATCTTCGGCATTTATATACCCGTCTTGCAACACAATCCCACCCCTACTCTGTTCAACTTTCCAACCCAAGAGTGAAACGTTACTCTGTCTTTCTTCTATTCAACGACTGAGCTCTGGAACTCTCTCCCAGAATCAGTCTTTCCCTCTTCCTATGACTTAAATTGCTTCAAACTCCGTGTGTCCAGGCATTTTGGCTCGAACGTCCCTTGATTTTGGCCCTGTCACTCTTTCAACTATGGGGGAGGCACTCGCTACAGGCAGTTCTGCCTTTTGTCTCCCTCACTCACATAGAAAACAAAATATATATATCGGACTTGATTTGGTAACCCTGCGTGTGGGATACAACATGGATGCCAATTGAAACAAAGTTGACCGACGATCCCCAATAAACTATCCCCCCCCCCCCTTCACCCCTCCCACATTACCTTAGGACCCCACCTGCTAATTACGGCCGGCACCGAACCCTGGACACACCCACACACACACACACACACACACACACACACACACACACACACACACACACACACACACACACACAGGCCCTTTTTATCAGTCACCGTAAGCTGGGTTAAAGGGGGAATGGTTGGTTTTTCTGGACCCTCTTTCTCCTTCATGTTTAGCCCCATTCGCTCTGAGAGTCTAGGACGCTTACTCCTTTAACTTGTCGATTTTACGATATTTCGCCTCATTTGTTTGTGCCAATATTAAGACCTTTCATGCAATTTAGGTGTCTATTTCTTTCCTAGCGAGCGATAACGAGCCTGTAAATTAGGTGGAATCGGCCTTCGGCTGCGAAATTTTTCTAGCGAAGAATGTACACAATTATCTAGAAAGAGAATCTTGGGGATGTATTTTTAGGCTTGATGGAGGTCTAGGGAGGACACCTAAATAATAAATATACCATTAAATCGACCAATAAAATAATATACCCATCCCACCTTAAATAGGGCAGGAATAAAAACGAGCCCCCAACCGTCTGTGTAAACAAAGAGAGATGCCAGCCTGGGAGGACAGATCAACAAACATATGGACACCGATAAATGAAGGAACACCAATGTATAGAGTATGTCAATAGATCTCACACACACACACACACACTCTCTCTCTCTCTCTCTCTCTCGATCAACAAACATCCAGGCACCAATAAATGAAGGGAAACCAATGCATAGATAAGGTCAATAGATCTCTCTCTCTCTCTCTCTCTCTCTCTCTCTCTCTCTCTCTCTCTCTCTCTCTCTCTCTCTCTCTCTCTCTCTCTCTCTCTCTCTCTCTCTCTCTCTCTCAACAAACATATGGACACCAATAAATGAAGGGTAACCAATGTATAGATAATGTTAATATAGGATTCGTCTCACCTCTCACTCACCTTTTAAAGAGACCAAAGTAGGTGCATATATCCATGAGTCTCCTCATACACTACTACCATCCACACAATTATTTATGCATACTGGATTTGCTACAATTAAACTTTTATATGGATAGTTTTATTTTAGGCAGATGTACTCTAAAAGCATTCACAATTCTCATGTGCACCGATATACACACCATCGCTTACATGTAAATAATAATTATAATAATAAATATAATTGTCGGTTTATTGTTCACTTGCAACCGTGAGGCTGACAATTTACAGTCTTTCTTATTAACCTAGGTACCGGTACAGTACAATTATTAACCTAGGTACCGGTACAGTACAATTATTAACCTAGGTACCGGTACAGTACAATTATTAACCTAGGTACCGGTACAGTACAATTATTAACCTAGGTACCGGTACAGTACAATTATTATCCTAGGTACCGGTATAGTACATTGCTTATTATTATCCTAGGTACCGGTATAGTACAATGCTTATTATTATCCTAGGTACCGGTATAGTACAATGCTTATTATTATCCTAGGTACCGGTATAGTACAATGCTTATTATCCTAGGTACCGGTATAGTACAATGCTTATTATTATCCTAGGTACCGGTATAGTACAATGCTTATTATTATCCTAGGTACCGGTATAGTACAATTATTATTCTAGCTTAACTACGAGGTTACATGCGACCTTTGGTGACCATGAGGTGCCGAGTTCCCACCATAGTACCTACGCAGATGCACTGATGAGAATTACGTCTAGGCTAACACAGGCTGATAGTTGAGCAGCTTGGATAGGAAGGGTCCACGATACAATCCTCTTCATCGGGGTAACTGAAAAAACCGGTGACCGGTCAACTCAACCAGTAGACCATTTCAACCAGTAGCTCTCAACCAGTACCAAATCAACCAATACGGTTAGGTTAGGTTAGGTTAGTACTATATTTTGGCACTGGTTGAAATGGTCTACTGGTTGAGATGACATGGAACCGAAAAAAACTTTAGGATTCTGGAGGGTTCGAACCCTCGCCCTCGCGGTCAGCGTACAGCGCTCTATACCACTCGGATAACCCGACCCGACGTGTGTGTGTGTGTGTGTGTATACAAACTTTGCGTGGATGGACAGGTAGTGGAGAGTAATAGAGTAATGTTGAACGAGGAATGCCACATCGTTGAGTTAAGGGTTTCTTTGCTTTGCTTCTCTGTATCTCCCTTTCTCTCTTTCTCTGGCTTGTATCCATTCGGCCCCATTCAGACAACTGTTTTAAGACTTTTATCCCCATCCAGGTGTCGATTTCTTCCTGGCGAGCGATAGTGAGCCAGCATTGTATGGAGAAATCCGGCTTTGCCGGAGAAATTTAGCTTGCTGTCAAAACAAAAATATATATATGCTGGCTCGCTACCGCTCGCCAGGAAAATATTGACACGTGCAGGAGGGTAAACGTCTTAAAACAGTAGGCTGAATGGGGCCGAATGGGGCCGAATGAATACAAGCCAAAGAGAGAGGGAGAGAAAGAGAAAAAAAGCGAGGTGGGTCCCCTTAAAGGAGGAACACCGAGATATGGATGATGCAAAGGTACAAACATAATATCACCTCCCTAACACACACGAAAATAATACAGCCTCACATTCCTTGAAGCATCATCACGATAATTAATGATCTAGGAAACACCACCAGTTATACTGATGGTCCTCATTACCCCGCTAAGAGTTGTGAATGTCGGGAGAGAGGCGCCAGCGATTAAAAGAGACCTTAATCTCCCCCAGTGTAAACAAACGCCCGGGAGAGACTGATAGAGGGAGACAACTGGGAGACAGCGGTAGATTAACACATGGAGAGAGACACACACATTACTGAATTTTCAAATACTGATAAATATTTTGGTCTCTCTAATGCACGCGGGTGTTAATTACAATTACCAGTGTGTGTGTGTGTGTGTGTGTGTGTGTGTGTGTGTGTGTGTATATTAGTATGTACTTCTTTTTAGGAAATATTGTTCTTCCTGATGATAACCGAAAAATGTCAAATACAGATGTTGCCAGGCGCTCTGTCAATACTTGTCCTTGTTATATATATATATATATAGGAGAATGGAAATCATATTTGGGGAAGGTTAAGTCCATACCAAATCTTGGGACCCATGTTTCAGAGTGCACTACAAGGGATTTTTACAGTTAGCCCCACGCAACTCGGGACGAATTTAAGGATAATGTCGGACAGGTTGGGAGAGAGGTATCGTGACCAGGATTCGAACCCACTCACTCCAGATAGTTTTGGAAGAGTTGGGCACCGTATCCACTCGATAATGAGCAAATTGATTTTTACTTAATTCTCCCCCTGGCAAACCGAGATGTGTACACAGCCGTCTCCACCAATCACATCACCAGGTCTTTCTCTCACACTCTCTCTCTCTCTCTCTCTCTCTGTCTCTGTCTCTGTCTCTGTCTCTCTCTCTCTCTCTCTCTCTCTCTCTCTCTCTCTCTCTCTCTCAGACCAAGGGAAACAGAGGAATCAAGGCACGTATATCGTAGGAGGGACTGAAGGAGGGCTGGCTGAAATATATATAAGGGCAGAGATCAGCGAGGTAAAGGTGATTAATGAACCTGGGAGTTGTATGGTTAGTTACACAGTCAAACATCTATACTCTGTTTCATTTCATCTGACTGTAAATTGCATCCATTAGTAGCTAAAATTTCAATACGCAATGGAAAAAATATGAAACCACGATGTCTCTGTATCATATTAAGACCAAGTTGATATAATTAGCACCATACTTCACTACAACATATGAAACCACGATGTCTCTGTATCATATTAAGACCAAGTTGATATAATTAGCACCATACTTCACTACAACATATGAAACCACGATGTCTCTGTATCATATTAAGACCAAGTTGATATAATTAGCACCATACTTCTATGCAAAAATCTTGAAAATATTTTAGAAGAGAGAGAGAGAGAGAGAGAGAGAGAGAGAGAGAGAGAGAGAGAGAGAGAGAGAGAGAGAGAGAGAGAACACCTCAGAGTCATGTACAGCATCCCTCACCTCGACACACACGTCAACGATGGTGAGGGAGGCGGGGATTAATACGTAGACGTCCAAACTCATTTCGCCCACATGTCATTTCGCCCACACCCGAGTTGCCTTGCTAGGAACCCGTGCCTTATCATACTTGCAAGTCAGGGAGTTTAGGTTAGTATATACAGTATATAAATATATATATATATATATATATATATATATATATATATATATATATATATATATATATATATATATATATATATATATATATTGTATATACACAGTATATATATATATATATATACACAGTATATATATATATTTTTTTTTTTTTTTTTTTTTGTGCATGGAGGAGACACAAGACAGGTTGCCTGTAACGAGTGTCTTCCCCAAAGTCAAAAGTGTGACAGAGCCAAATTCAAGGGACGTTGGAGTCAAACTGCCTGGACACACGAAGTTTTAATGTGTAAGTCAGGATGAAGGAAAGATTGACTGAGGGAGAGAGTTTCAAACTTCACTTGTTAAGTAGAAGGAAGAGGGTAACTATAGTTTGTTTCTTTTCAACTGACGATGAATTGAAACCCTTAGCAGCTAATTGTTTGATACTTAATGGAAACATATGAAACTACTACGTCTCTGCTTCATATTAAGACCAAGTTTATATAATTACCAACATATTTCACTACAAAATCTTCAAAATAACTGAAAAATCTTGATTGGAACTTTGCAATTTACCGACAGTTGGAAAAATAACTAGAGTGAGATGAGATCTGTCTCTGAGAGGGCAGCGGTGGAGGGGATCATCAGCCCACGGGCTTGCACCCCCGGGCCAATGCCCCCACCGTCTGCAGCCCCCCTTACAGTGCCACCCAATCGGGCGATCTCACCAGTACATAGAAGGAAAAGTAGGACAGTAAAAGAGACAGACAGAAACGGCTAAGGTAAGGTAGAGGCTGCCAAACCTCACTCTGGAAAAATTGATCTCGAAGTGATGTGTTTTGTAAGCTTGATGGAGGTCTAGTGAGGAAACTAAACAAAATATATATAAATAGATAAATAAATATACCAAAAAATACCACTACCCCCTTAAAGGTTAGGTGAGATGGTGGCGAACTTACTTTGGATGAAACTACCGTAAAGTAACACGTATGGTTTTGCACTGCGGCTGTCGGTCGGTGGGGCGTCTACTGGTGTCGCTAACAGACACAAACATCACTTACGGTGACACACACACACAGACGTCTGTCACCTGTCTGTATGTGTCACCCTACTCTAGACTCCACAGACAAAAACAAGAAACGCTGTGTCCTAAATGTTCGCCTGTTTTTTTTTTTTTTTTTTCACTGGTTTAAGTATTACAATTCAATTATGCTTAATAAATGATACTAAGGGCTAAATATTCGCCCGGTTTTATAATTAATTTACGATCTGTTTCTAGCACGAGATACCCTAGAAGTAATCTTGGCTGCAAAACCCCGCTCGTGCCAACAGCGCTCAGGAATAATAGAGGTGAAATATATACCACACTTTGATATATTAGCCTAATATTTAGATAAAGGTGTTAAACCAGTAATTTAGAACTATGTGTGGGATGCAGTAGTGTCGTAGCCGCAATAGAGGAGAGCGGTAAAATTATGTGTGTAATATTAATGATTAGCTGACAGTTTTAAGGCAAGGTAGACGGCTTTATAAGCTGTAAAGTATTATAATTAGTCTGCTTAGCAAATGTTATAATACTAAGGTAGACTTTTCTTCACCATATATACTTTAATTAATTTCATTGGGGGTGTGGTGGTGAGATTAATAAAAATAATATTATATCAAAGTTTAGCTTAGACGAAGCAATTATAACACATTGTAATATATTAATGTCTTACGAGGTGTTAAGAAACCATGTATGTTTTGTTCGTATTTTGTGACAAGCAAAATAGAACACCCGGTATTATCCCATGCTTTCATTAATTTCATTGGAAGGTGTTTGGTGGTCGGAGTGAAATTAATTAATTAGATGTTATTACATATTAAATATTTGTTTCAAAAGCCATGTACAATCCTCTGTGAGCTGTTTGCAGTTATCTACCTATACCCTGTTCTAAATAAGAAGGCCAAAACTCTTGACCATTAACCTCTATAACTCACAAACGACTACAGTAATCCAGCTAACATGTCTACCATTAACCTCTATAACTCACAAACGACTACAGTAATCCAGCTAACATGTCTACCATTAACCTCTATAACTCACAAACGACTACAGTAATCCAGCTAACATGTCTACCATTAACCTCTATAACTCACAAACGACTACAGTAATCCAGCTAACATGTCTACCATTAACCTCTATAACTCACAAACGACTACAGTAATCCAGCTAACATGTCTACCATTAACCTCTATAACTCACAAACGACTACAGTAATCCAGCTAACATTCCAACCAGTTGAGAAGGGTCAGCCAGGGAATAGGTGTGCAAATTGACAGCCCATTTGCTCCAGCCCATTTTGAGTTACAGAGGTTAGGGTTCACGATTTCTGGCCTACCTAGTTTGGACAAGGTGACGCTGGTGTAGACGTCATAAAAACGAATGTCCTGCCAAAGTGTAGAGGCGTGAAGTGTGAAGAGTGTGTGATTTAGTTGAGCGCCCCCCTTTGAGCTTGTGGCTGTGATGTTGTGATGAAGAACTCTCGCGCTCTCTCTCTCTCTCTCTCTCGACAGTAATTCTATTGATACGTTTAAGAAAAGACTGGATGATCATCTAATGAAGATTGGATTAATATGAATTAATCAGTAGGCATGTGTAATTTCCCTTTCAAATTTGTTTTTTCCTATACTATATAAAAGCTTTCCTTGTGGTCATTTCCTGACCCATAAGGTGACACTTCATCCTATTATCCGGTACGGCTCTTAGCTGGAGGGAGCGGAGGGTGGGGAGAGAGCCTTCTACTTTACTGTCCTATTCTTCCACTATAAACTATCCCTGTCCAGTGTCTAGTAGTATTAAGGCCGGACCACCTAGTTGGGACCGCAAGGTCTGTGTGGTCTGAGTATCTGTGTAACTCTGTGTAACTCTCTCTCTCTCTCCCAGTGTGTGATTGTTGGGTTAGCCCTCGTTTTGAGCTTGTGCCCGTGTGTTGTGATGAAGATCTTTGTGTGTGTGTATGTGTGTCGTGGGATTTAGGTTGTGTGAGTGTTTATGTATGTGTCTGTGATTTAGGTTGTGTGAGTGTTTATGTATGTGTCTGTGATTTAGGTTGTGTGAGTGTTTATGTATGTGTCTGTGATTTAGGTTGTGTGAGTGTTTATGTATGTGTCTGTGATTTAGGTTGTGTGAGTGTTTATGTGTGTGTCTGATTTAGGTTGTGTGAGTGTTTATGTATGTGTCTGTGATTTAGGTTGTGTGAGTGTTTATGTATGTGTCTGTGATTTAGGTTGTGAGTGTTTATGTATGTGTCTGTGATTTAGGTTGTGTGAGTGTTTATGTATGTGTCTGTGATTTAGGTTGTGTGAGTGTTTATGTATGTGTGTGTGTGATTTAGGTTGTGTGAGTGTTTATGTATGTGTCTGTGATTTAGGTTGTGTGAGTGTTTATGTATGTGTCTGTGATTTAGGTTGTGTGAGTGTTTATGTATGTGTCTGTGATTTAGGTTGTGTGAGTGTTTATGTATGTGTCTGTGATTTAGGTTGTGTGAGTGTTTATGTATGTGTCTGTGATTTAGGTTGTGTGAGTGTTTATGTATGTGTCTGTGATTTAGGTTGTGTGAGTGTTTATGTATGTGTCTGTGATTTAGGTTGTGTGAGTGTTTATGTATGTGTCTGTGATTTAGGTTGTGTGAGTGTTATGTATGTGTCTGTGATTTAGGTTGTGTGAGTGTTTATGTATGTGTCTGTGATTTAGGTTGTGTGAGTGTTTATGTATGTGTCTGTGATTTAGGTTGTGTGAGTGTTTATGTATGTGTCTGTGATTTAGGTTGTGTGAGTGTTTATGTATGTGTCTGTGATTTAGGTTGTGTGAGTGTTTATGTATGTGTCTGTGATTTAGGTTGTGTGAGTGTTTATGTATGTGTCTGTGATTTAGGTTGTGTGAGTGTTTATGTATGTGTCTGTGATTTAGGTTGTGTGAGTGTTTATGTATGTGTCTGTGATTTAGGTTGTGTGAGTGTTTATGTATGTGTCTGTGATTTAGGTTGTGTGAGTGTTTATGTATGTGTCTGTGATTTAGGTTGTGTGAGTGTTTATGTATGTGTCTGTGATTTAGTTGTGTGAGTGTTTATGTATGTGTCTGTGATTTAGGTTGTGTGAGTGTTTATGTATGTGTCTGTGATTTAGGTTGTGTAAGTGTTTATGTATGTGTCTGTGATTTAGGTTGTGTTTATGTATGTGTCTGTGATTTAGGTGTGTGAGTGTTTATGTATGTGTCTGTGATTTAGGTTGTGTGAGTGTTTATGTATGTGTCTGTGATTTATGTGTGAGTGTTTATGTATGCGTCTGTGATTTAGGTTGTGTGAGTGTTTATGTATGTGTCTGTGATTTAGGTTGTGTGAGTGTTTATGTATGTGTCTGTGATTTAGGTTGTGTGAGTGTTTATGTATGTGTCTGTGATTTAGGTTGTGTGAGTGTTTTAGTATTTGTTTGTGATTTAGGTTGTGTGAGTGTTATGTATGTGTCTGTGATTTAGGTTGTGTGAGTGTTATGTATGTGTCTGTGATTTAGGTTGTGTGAGTGTTTATGTATGTGTCTGTGATTTAGGTTGTGTGAGTGTTTATGTATGTGTCTGTGATTTAGGTTGTGTGAGTGTTTATGTATGTGTCTGTGATTTAGGTTGTGTGAGTGTTTATGTATGTGTCTGTGATTTAGGTTGTGTGAGTGTTTATGTATGTGTCTGTGATTTAGGTTGTGTGAGTGTTTATGTATGTGTCTGTGATTTAGGTTGTGTGAGTGTTTATGTATGTGTCTGTGATTTAGGTTGTGTGAGTGTTTATGTATGTGTCTGTGATTTAGGTTGTGTGAGTGTTTATGTATGTGTCTGTGATTTAGGTTGTGTGAGTGTTTATGTATGTGTCTGTGATTTAGGTTGTGTGAGTGTTTATGTATGTGTCTGTGATTTAGGTTGTGTGAGTGTTTATGTATGTGTCTGTGATTTAGGTTGTGTGAGTGTTTATGTATGTGTCTGTGATTTAGGTTGTGTGAGTGTTTATGTATGTGTCTGTGATTTAGGTTGTGTGAGTGTTTATGTATGTGTCTGTGATTTAGGTTGTGTGAGTGTTTATGTATGTGTCTGTGATTTAGGTTGTGTGAGTGTTTATGTATGTGTCTGTGATTTAGGTTGTGTGAGTGTTTATGTATGTGTCTGTGATTTAGGTTGTGTGAGTGTTTATGTATGTGTCTGTGATTTAGGTTGTGTGAGTGTTTATGTATGTGTCTGTGATTTAGGTTGTGTGAGTGTTTATGTATGTGTCTGTGATTTAGGTTGTGTGAGTGTTTATGTGTGTGTCTGATTTAGGTTGTGTGAGTGTTATGTATGTGTCTGTGATTTAGGTTGTGTGAGTGTTTATGTATGTGTCTGTGATTTAGGTTGTGTGAGTGTTTATGTATGTGTCTGTGATTTAGGTTGTGTGAGTGTTTATGTATGTGTCTGTGATTTAGGTTGTGTGAGTGTTTATGTATGTGTCTGTGATTTAGGTTGTGTGAGTGTTTATGTATGTGTCTGTGATTTAGGTTGTGTGAGTGTTTATGTATGTGTCTGTGATTTAGGTTGTGTGAGTGTTTATGTATGTGTCTGTGATTTAGGTTGTGTGAGTGTTTATGTATGTGTCTGTGATTTAGGTGTGAGTGTTTATGTATGTGTCTGTGATTTAGGTTGTGTGAGTGTTTATGTATGTGTCTGTGATTTAGGTTGAACTCCCCCCCCCCCTCCCCTCCTTGAGCCCATGTACAGTATGTGGTGCTGTGTGTGTGTGTGTGTGTGTGTGTGTGTGTGTGTGTGTGTGTGTGTACTTACTCTAGTTGTAGTTACTCTAGTTGTATTGCGGGAGTGAGCATGCTCGTTATTTCCCGCCTCCTATATGTGTAGGTGTTATATGTATCGTTGGAATGGCTGTGGATATGTGTGTAGTCTGTATTTTTAGCCAATTGGCGACATCGGAAACGAAGGCTTAGGGTGGATCTGTATGGTACCATTCTCACTATAGACGGTACCGTCTCGCCCGAAGGCTTAGGTAGCCATCAGCTTAGGTGAACCATATGATACCCATCTCGCCTTGTACCATTTTTGCCAACCCCAGATGGGACGTCACAACGTCGTCCACTTATTCCAGGTACCTATTTACAGCTAGGTGAACTGAGGCTAACACATGAAAGGAGACAAGCCCAATTTGTCTCCGCCCGGCCGGGGATTGAACCCCCGACCCCTCGTGTGTGAGACGAGAGCGCTACCTACTAGGCTACGGGCTGTGTGTGTGTGTGTGTGTGTGTGTGTGTGTGTGTGTGTGTGTGTGTGTGTGTGTGTGTGAAACCCCCCTCCCCTCCCCTTTGAGCCCATGTGTGTAGTGCTGTGATGAAGTGCTGCTGTGTGTGTGTGCGCCAGAATTTATGAGTAGTGTGAACCAAGACATACCCGACAGTTGTGAGCATCTGGCCTCATAATGTGTTTCACCCAAAATATGTACCGCGTCATCTCCACCTTATTATTAACCCCGCGGCCTTAATGTGCTCAGGATTTTCTCTTCCTTCATAATTATAATTCTCACTCATCATAAAATTAACCCTTTCCTGACGATGATCTCCTTACCCACATCCACGACAGTCGCGGCTTACACACGTCATTCTAAGATGTTCCGAAAGTACGCGAAATGTGCACGATTATTTTATCAAGCCTATTATATTATTACATATATATATATATATATATATATATATATATATATATATATATATATATATATATATATATATATATATATATATATATATATATATATTTTCTTTAATACATACGAGGTTGAAAGAAATGGCAATTTCTGCGTTGGAAATTTTATTATTCAAAGTTTCCAGGTCTCTGATGAGTTTTCGCTGGGTGGCAGGAAGTAGATGAAGGAGATGAGCAAAATTCATGGTGGTACAGGGTTACATAAATGTAAATGATGATACAGGATATACGACGCATTTCACTGGACAACCAGCATTATCAAGTAGGGCATTATCAGAGGGCATTCAGTTGCCCTCTGACCCCTGACTAGTGTGGACGTCCCCAGTGACCGCTAGTGAACCGGTTTACCCTTAGTGAGGTCCTAGTGAACTTTTTAGTGATGGCTGTTGTTGATGAGTCTGCTGTCTCCTCCCATACTCTCCAGCTTTGTCTTGCTTTGCAAGAAAGACTGGAGAGTGTGGAGCAGGAGATTCAGTGTCTCAAAGATGAAAATTTGGCCTTGAGACTAGCTATGGCGGAAAAGAAGTGTGAGGCTACCGGAAGTGTTCCCAGGGATCGTGAAACCCCTTGGAAAGTGGTGTCAACCAGTGCAACGGCCTGCAAGCTGAAAAGGCAGCCACTCAAGACCCACAACAACTTCAGCACCTTGGCTGATGAGAGTGATGGCGAGGAAGTGGCGATCATCGAGGCAGTGAGAGGGGAGGGGGGGAAGTCTGCTGCTGTTGCTGCTACAACTCCTGCTACACGCCGACAACGGAAAAAAGCTAAGTCTATTTTAATTGTAGGGGATTCAATGATTAAATACCTTGGTAGGGCTATAACACACATGTTGGTAAAGTTGTCTGTCTGCCTGGTGCCGGAGTCGAGAAGGTGTCAGAAAAGCTAGATGGTGTCATGGAAGCGAGTGGAGAGGACCCCATCATCTTCCTCAACGCAGGGAGCAACGACATTTGGAAATGCAGGACTGAGGAGTTGCTCACCACGTACCAGGAAATGTTGGAGAGGATCAAGGAGAAGGGTGGAGTTCCTGTGGTACACAGTATCCTACCAAGAAGAGGGGTAAGGAAGGAATGGTCCTCCAGGGCTATTGGTGTAAATAGCCGGCTGGAGAAGTATTGCAAGGCAAATACTATTCCATTCCTGGATAACTGGACCCTCTTCTACGGTAAGGATGAACTGTATGCCCAGGATGGAGTACATCTCTCTCGACTAGGAGTTTCGACCTTAGCCAGCTCACTCGACAAGTTTGTTGCGGGGTTTTGTTAATAAACCATAGGTGTGTAAGTAAAATAGAATCCCAGCCACATCAAATTGATAGTAATAACGAACATTCTGATAGCGTAGATGTTCCGTCTAGGTCCAGTAGTTCAACAGGTAAAAATAAATTAGTTAAAAACAATAGAAAAATAGTTGCAAATACAAGTAATAGTTTGAGTGTTTATTATACAAATTGCAGGAGTTTATGTAACAAAATGAACGAACTTAGAGCACTGGTTAGCAAAGAAAATATAGACATAATAGCGCTAACTGAAACATGGATTAATACAGAAACCAGGCATTTTTTAGCAGAGTTTGATATACCGGGATATAGTTTGTTTAAATATGACCGAACAAGTAAGAGGGGTGGCGGTATAGCAGTGTTTGTCAGGAGTTCATTAAAAAGCTGTACTAAATCAGGTATTAGAGTAAATAATGAAAATGAAAGTGTTTGGGTAGAAGTTAACGAAGGTAGTGAGACTTTAGTTATTGGAGTTATGTATAGACCGCCAAATATGAGTAGAAATGACGGAACATCATTATGGGAGGAAATTAAAATAGCATCAAGGCTTAGCAACGTGTGCATTATGGGGGATTTTAATTTCCCTAATATAGATTGGCAGCAACAAATAGGCGACTCTGATTCAAAGGAGTTTATTGAGGTAGTACAAGATAGTTTTTTAACTCAATTCATAGATACGCCAACTAGAGGTGATAATATTCTCGATTTAGTTTTCAGTAACAATGAACATATGATAAATAGTGTAGAAATCGGGGACCACCTAGGAAATAGTGATCACAATTCTGTGTATTTTAATATACAATGGAAAGGTAATACCAGAGAGAATACAACATTAATACCTGACTTCAGAAAAGCCAATTATGGTGGGTTAAGAGAAGCCCTGTTAGCGGACCCTATGGTCAAAAAATTAAGTCGATCCAGGTGTCCAAATGAGTGTATCCTTTCTCAGGCACCTGTCATCTTAAGTCAGGAGGAGACGTCAAACTTGGTAGATACATACGATAATTTTATCAAGTCAGTATTCAATGCGCAAAATAAATATATCCCCAAAAGAAAATTTAGATCAACACAGAACCAACCCAAATGGATGAATAATAGACTATTAGATCTTCTAGGACAAAAGAGAGGAATATATAGAAAAATTAGAAAAGGCGAAATTCACCTACTTGCTTACTAACAGAATCTATCAAGACAGGTAAAAAAGGATATTAGGAAAGAAAAAAGAAATTATGAAATTAAGGTTGCCAATGACTCAAAAAATAATCCTAAAGCTTTTTACCAACTATATAAATCCAAGGTTAGAGATGTAATTGGTCCCCTTAAAACTTCTATAGGAAAATTGACAGAAAGTTATTTAGAAATGTGCAGTACATTAAATAGTCAATTTCTTTCCGTTTTCACTAATGAAAATTTGGCACAGTTTCCAGAAGTCCGTAAGGTATACAGCGATAGTATAGAAAATAGGTTAAGTACGGTTACTATAAGTAGAAATGATGTGGTTAAGGAAATTGACAGACTGAAACCTCATAAATCGCCTGGTCCTGATGAGGTATATGCTAGAGTATTAAAAGAATGCAGAGATGAGTTAAGTTATCCATTAACATTTCTATTTAACAAGTCATTAGAAACAGGTATAGTTCCAGAAGCTTGGAAGCTTGCAAATGTAGTTCCGATCTTCAAAAAAGGTGATAAATCAATAGCATCCAATTACCGTCCCATTAGTCTCACTTCAATCATAGGAAAACTACTAGAGTCAATTATTGCTAGGAAAGTGAGAAACCACTTAGAAACATTTAACTTAATCAATTCTTCTCAGCATGGATTCACTCAGGGACGGTCTTGCCTTACTAATTTGCTTAGTTTTTTCTCAGAGGTATATGAAGCAGTAGATAATGACAAGTCATATGATATTATATATTTAGATTTCAGTAAAGCTTTCGACAGAGTCCCCCACGAGAGATTGATGAGAAAGGTTGAGGCACATGGAATAGGTGGGGCGTTGTTAGGATGGATTAGGTCATGGCTAATTGGTAGGAAGCAGAGAGTCAGCATAAATGGTACCAAGTCAGAATGGGGAGCAGTCAAAAGTGGTGTCCCCCAGGGATCGGTATTAGGTCCCCTGTTGTTTCTTATATACATAAATGACCTAGATTTAGGTATAACTAGTAGGATAAGTAAATTCGCAGACGATACTAAAATAGGGAGATCAATTGATTCAGATAGCGATATAGAGTGCCTCCAAAGGGATCTAGATACCTTACATGAATGGTCAGTAAATTGGCAGATGAAGTTTAACATTGACAAATGCAAGGTATTAAAGATAGGGAAGATGCAAACAAATTTTAAATATAAACTAGCTAATTTAGAATTAGAAAATTCAGACTGCGAGAAAGATCTAGGTGTGTTTGTTAGCAATGATTTGAAGCCTAGAAAACAGTGTATAAGCGTTCGTAATAAGGCAAACAGGATTCTCGGGTTCATCTCTAGGAGTGTGAGTAACAGAACTGCTGATGTTATCTTAAAACTTTACTTGTCATTAGTGAGACCCCACATGGATTATGCTGTCCAATTTTGGTGTCCTTATTACAGAATGGACATAGATTCATTGGAGAGAGTACAGCGTAGAATGACAAAAATGATCCATAATATTAGAAATCTTTCGTATGAAGAAAGGTTGAAGAAATTAGGTTTACATTCGTTAGAGAGACGCAGAGTTAGAGGGGATATGATAGAGGTGTTCAAGTGGGTTAGTGGGATTAACAAAGGGGACATGGCAAATGTACTAAAGCTCAGTGATAGCGAAAGAACTCGTACCAATGGTTTCAAATTAGATAAATTTCGTTTCAGAAAAGATATAGGCAAGTATTGGTTTGGTAACAGAGTTGTAGATGGGTGGAATGGACTACCAAGTGCTATAGTGGGATCTAAAACTGTAGGGAGCTTTAAGATAAAATTAGATAAGCATATGGACGAGAAGGGTTGGGTGTGAAGGGGGATCAGCCGGGTTGGGCCAATCAGCGCTCTGCAGACCTCCATAATCCTGCGTTAATCTCTAACCGTTTTGGTAAGATGATCCTCAGGGTATTAGAGTGTGAAGCCTATAATTGGGCTTTGTAATTGAATTGGGGTTGTGTGGGACAGGGATCTGCCTTGCTTAGGCCAATCGGCTTTCTGCAGACTCCCATTTTCTTATGTTCTTATGTTCTTAAGTAAGGATGGAATGATATAAAAGATAAACAGGAAGGGTATAATATAGAGGGTGGAGGATCAGAGGAGGCGGAAAACAAGGGGCAAAAATCTACTATTGGTGGAGGGGGTTCTGGAAAAGAGAAAGGGGGAACCGCTTCACGCATGCGCACTGGATGCGGGATGGTGGTTGGTTGGTGGGGTCGAAGCTGATTGGCTGCGTGTCGAGGGGCGTGGCCTAAGTTGTGTGGCGTCTGCGGAAGACGAAGCTGAAGGAGGTAGCGCGGGGGGCTGCATCAAGGGCACCGGGGGGCGAGGGGGGGTGTTAGGTCCTGTCGGAAAGTGCCTTTTGGCAGAAGGAAGGATCTGAAGGTCCAGAGTTTGGTTGTTGATGTTGGGATGTAAGGCTTGGATATATAAAGCTTCGAGTATAGGTAATCTCCTTGGGTCACTTTCTTTATCGAGTATGGTGGTGTGTTTCTCTAACTCGTTGCGTGTGAGGTGAGGGTGGTTAGGGGTGAGATAGTGGTCTTTGATGGCTCCAGCCTGAAGGTGAAGAGTTAGCCGACGTGAAAGACGAGTCTGCGTCATACCAATATAGGAATGAGGTCCACAGTCCTCATAATTACAGGTATGTTGGTAAATGACGTGATCGTCGGTCATCGGGCTCTTTATCTTGGTGGAGGCAGGTTTGTTGCGGAGAACGAGGTTGGAGGTCTTGGGGGATTTGTAGTAAATTATTAATTTGATTTTGTTTTCTGGGTTGGTTGGGTGGACATGCTTGGAGATTATTTCTTTTAAGACGGCCTCGTCATTTTTGTGTTCAGAGGACATGTAATTGCGGTAGAAGATCTTAATTTCATTGGGGGGGTCAATGTTAGGAGGGCTTTGGGTGTACCATTTTTCAAGATGGTGGTTGATGGTGCTGGAGATGTCGGAGTTGGAGTATCCGTTATTTACTAAAACTTGGGATAGTCTTTCTAGTTCCTGGTGGGTGTCGGCCCAGGTAGAGCAGTGCGTGAGGGCTCTCCTAACATAGGCGGAGATAGAGGATAGAAGATAACGGCGGGGGCATTCACTATCGCCGTTGAGGCATTGTCCTGTGTTAGTTGGTTTAATGTAGACGGTGGTTTTGAACCCATGGTCGTTCAGAGCTACTAGGATGTCGAGGAAGGGGAGTTGTCCATTGTTAGATTTTTCAAAGGTGAAGTTAAGTCCGGAGGAGGTCATGAAGCGACGCTGGAGTTCCTGAAGTTCGTGGAGGTCCTTGATTTGCACGAAGATGTCATCCACGTATCTACAGTAGACGGCAGGTCGTTGGGCAGCTAGGAGCTCTTCCTCGATGGTACCCATGAAAAAGTTCGCAAAAAGAACTCCTAGAGGGCTGCCCATCGCCACACCGTCTATCTGCATCTTCGTCTACATCTTCGTGCAAATCAAGGACCTCCACGAACTTCAGGAACTCCAGCGTCGCTTCATGACCTCCTCCGGACTTAACTTCACCTTTGAAAAATCTAACAATGGACAACTCCCCTTCCTCGACATCCTAGTAGCTCTGAACGACCATGGGTTCAAAACCACCGTCTACATTAAACCAACTAACACAGGACAATGCCTCAACGGCGATAGTGAATGCCCCGCCGTTATCTTCTATCCTCTATCTCCGCCTATGTTAGGAGAGCCCTCACGCACTGCTCTACCTGGGCCGACACCCACCAGGAACTAGAAAGACTATCCCAAGTTTTAGTAAATAACGGATACTCCAACTCCGACATCTCCAGCACCATCAACCACCATCTTGAAAAATGGTACACCCAAAGCCCTCCTAACATTGACCCCCCAATGAAATTAAGATCTTCTACCGCAATTACATGTCCTCTGAACACAAAAATGACGAGGCCGTCTTAAAAGAAATAATCTCCAAGCATGTCCACCCAACCAACCCGGAAAACAAAATCAAATTAATAATTTACTACAAATCCCCCAAGACCTCCAACCTCGTTCTCCGCAACAAACCTGCCTCCACCAAGATAAAGAGCCCGATGACCGACGATCACGTCATTTACCAACATACCTGTAATTATGAGGACTGTGGACCTCATTCCTATATTGGTATGACGCAGACTCGTCTTTCACGTCGGCTAACTCTTCACCTTCAGGCTGGAGCCATCAAAGACCACTATCTCACCCCTAACCACCCTCACCTCACACGCAACGAGTTAGAGAAACACACCACCATACTCGATAAAGAAAGTGACCCAAGGAGATTACCTATACTCGAAGCTTTATATATCCAAGCCTTACATCCCAACATCAACAACCAAACTCTGGACCTTCAGATCCTTCCTTCTGCCAAAAGGCACTTTCCGACAGGACCTAACACCCCCCTCGCCCCCCGGTGCCCTTGATGCAGCCCCCCGCGCTACCTCCTTCAGCTTCGTCTTCCGCAGACGCCACACAACTTAGGCCACGCCCCTCGACACGCAGCCAATCAGCTTCGACCCCACCAACCAACCACCATCCCGCATCCAGTGCGCATGCGTGAAGCGGTTCCCCCTTTCTCTTTTCCAGAACCCCCTCCACCAATAGTAGATTTTTGCCCCTTGTTTTCCGCCTCCTCTGATCCTCCACCCTCTATATTATACCCTTCCTGTTTATCTTTTATATCATTCCATCCTTACTTGATAATGCTGGTTGTCCAGTGAAATGCGTCGTATATCCTGTATCATCATTTACATTTATGTAACCCTGTACCACCATGAATTTTGCTCATCTCCTTCATCTACTTCCTGCCACCCAGCGAAAACTCATCAGAGACCTGGAAACTTTGAATAATAAAATTTCCAACGCAGAAATTGCCATTTCTTTCAACCTCGTATGTATTAAAGAAAATTTATTACCTGGCTTTACTAACATAAAACTTCACGAGAATGCCAGACATCGCACCAGCACCCTCCAGTTTCGTGAAGAACTGATGAAGGACCAAATAATTGAAAAACGAGAGCTCGCCAACAACCTTCGTAAAGAACGAGATGCTCTTCTACGGATTTGGGAAGATGAAACCTCTCCAGACCACCTCAAAGCCGAAATCAACACAGCCCTCGAACAACTCCTTGAACAACACAGAAGACAAGCCGAAAACACAACCATAAAAAAGCTTGCCCGTCTTTATGGCGGAAACTTAAAACTTCCCAAACCTACAAAAGGATATATAAACCTTACTAACACCATTCTGACCCTGGACCAAGAAGACCTCCTCAACAAAGGCCTCAACTGCCACTACAGCTCCAAACCTGGCCCCCACCGGAAACGCCTAGAAACGGAAATCCTCCTGGACGACATCCTACGACTCAAGAAGGATGGCAAGGTCACCACTACTCCCGCCCTACAACCTACTCTCCTTGCTGAAGCCGCCAAAACCAGAGGAACTCACCATAGCAAAATACTCAACAAACAACACTTCCAAGCTGCCAAACAATTAAGAGACAACCCCAACATCATCATCCGTCGTGCGGATAAAGCTTCCTGCCTCGTGATCCATGACAAGGAGGAATATCTTAGAAAAATGGACGTCATCTTAAGTGACAACACCAAATTTAAAAAGATCACCCGCAACCCAACCGACGAAATCAAACGCACTGCCAACACCACCATCACCGCCATCAACGCCAAAGAAGGAGGGATCCACCTTAAAAAACTCGTCGGAGAGTACACCCCTGGTTATGCGTACGGAACCATCAAAACACACAAACCTGGGAACCCCCTCCGCCCCATCATCTCCCAGATCCCCACTGCCACCTACCAGATCGCCAAGGCCCTGAACAACCTCCTCACCCCCTACGTGCCCAGCCAATTCAACCTTAACTCAGCCCACGATTTCTTGGAAATTTTACGAGACGCCCCCCGTAACAACAACCACACAATCGCCTCTCTCGACGTAGAAAGCCTGTTCACCAACGTGCCAGTGGATAGGACCATTGACATGATTCTACGTCAAATTTATCATTGCCCTGATACACCAACCCTGGACATCCCGGAGAAGGCCCTGAAAACACTACTGGAGCTATGTACCAAGGAGGCCCCCTTCCTTTGCCCCCGGGGCAACATGTACAAGCAGATAGACGGTGTGGCGATGGGCAGCCCTCTAGGAGTTCTTTTTGCGAACTTTTTCATGGGTACCATCGAGGAAGAGCTCCTAGCTGCCCAACGACCCGCCGTCTACTGTAGATACGTGGATGACATCTTTGTGCAAATCAAGGACCTCCACGAACTTCAGGAACTCCAGCGTCGCTTCATGACCTCCTCCGGACTTAACTTCACCTTTGAAAAATCTAACAATGGACAACTCCCCTTCCTCGACATCCTAGTAGCTCTGAACGACCATGGGTTCAAAACCACCGTCTACATTAAACCAACTAACACAGGACAATGCCTCAACGGTGATAGTGAATGCCCCCGCCGTTATCTTCTATCCTCTATCTCCGCCTATGTTAGGAGAGCCCTCACGCACTGCTCTACCTGGGCCGACACCCACCAGGAACTAGAAAGACTATCCCAAGTTTTAGTAAATAACGGATACTCCAACTCTGACATCTCCAGCACCATCAACCACCATCTTGAAAAATGGTACACCCAAAGCCCTCCTAACATTGACCCCCCCAATGAAATTAAGATCTTCTACCGCAATTACATGTCCTCTGAACACAAAAATGACGAGGCCGTCTTAAAAGAAATAATCTCCAAGCATGTCCACCCAACCAACCCGGAAAACAAAATCAAATTAATAATTTACTACAAATCCCCCAAGACCTCCAACCTCGTTCTCCGCAACAAACCTGCCTCCACCAAGAT
>CM064486.1:68585173-68715173 GCA_032716605.1 Paralithodes platypus
GAGAGCCAGCAAGCACCATGACTGAAAGCCAAACAGACCAGCTCTTAACCTGTCTCCAGTAATTAGGGGACAAAGTTATTAAAAGCATAGATATAGTAAAGTATATATATGATAGTATATATATATATATATATATATATATATATAGATATATATATATATATATAGATATATAGAGAGAGAGAGAGATAGGAGAGAGAGTAAAAAAGAGTAAAAAGGAAATCAAGCAACAACAGGTCTAGTGACCCTTCTGTAGGCTGCTTGTCCGCCAAAACAATGTGGAGCAAATGTACAAAACAGTGGTTCAGAGTGGGTAAGGGAACATTGGAAAGGGAACTACTGCCCTGGAAACTGAATAACAGGTGGCAGGGATAGGAAGTTAGTAGGGGACAGATGGGTTAGGAACTGAGGGGGGGGGGGGGGGGAATAAAGTTATTCATTTACCAATGCAGTCAGGTGCACTTGGCCTCTGGGGAAGGGTCTTGTTGATGGATTATTCATCTCTTTCAAGACGTTCCTCGGTTTGTGTTTGCGTTTTTCGGCCTTGAGAGAGATGCGCCTTGCTGGATAATGATGCGTAACAAGACTATGCATGTGGTGACACTTTGGTCCCTTCTCCCAATCCACATTTTCATGTATATGGTGAAACGTAATCAAAGTTATTTCCATTGTAAAGACTTTTCCCGGAGGGATGCCACACTTCTCAGGTGTAATGTTTTCCCAACACGGATAATCTGCGGTGACATCGCTTACCACAGAGTAAAATGCACTCGTATTCATTTAAATCTTGTCTGGTAACTCTTCACTCTCTCTTCTATTATCCATTATTTCGGTCACTTCACAAGTCGGTGATTTTCATCAGATGGGAATGTGATCCATCTGAAAACAGTAAAAAAAAGTAATATTAGATATACACCCGCAGGCAGGAGAAACAACAGTGATGATAGCAGCGAAAGTGAGGACAGTGATTCTGATAGTGGCTCCATACAGTGGAATCATGTAGTGACAGTGAAGTGGCAGATTAGTATGTAACAATTAGTATAATTCACTACAATAACAATTACAATATACAACCTACAATACACATACAAATACAATAAGCATTCCAGTGGATTTGTAATGGCAGAATTAGTGAAAAAGGACACCTCATTCGTCCTTGTAAGCTCATCTGATCCCAGAGATATTACCTTTCCATGGTTTTCAAGATGGCGTTGGCAGGCCATTTTGAATATTGGGCTCTAGCAGAGTTAGCCCGTAAATTTTCAGAGGGGCATAGGAGCTAATTTTCCTTTAAAATGGTTCAGGTTGTTAAATCCATCGAGGAGGAGACACAGGTAGGACCAAACACTGGTCACGGATTCCAAGCAAAGGACCATACTAGAAGGGTTATTTCTTGGACCAGGATTTCATTAAGGGTGGGTATTGCTTGTTTTGATCATTAATAGAATTTTTTAGTTTCCTCGCTAGACCTCCATCAAGCTTAAGAAAGACACACCCCTAGACCCCTTTTCAAGATACATTTTTTAAATATTTGGGAGAAAAATGTCTTGGCCGAAGGCCGGTTCCTCCTAATATTACAGGTTTGCTATTGCTTGCCGGGGTAAAACAATCGACACCTAAATGGCAAAAAAGGGTTTACAAATTTATTGAATAAAATGACTGGCAAAAATTCTCAAAATCGCCCAAACTCTTGGAAACAAACATCTTAAAATCGCATAACATAGGGGTTTTAAACATGAGGAAGGAAGGGGTCCAGAAAAAAGTGACTACCTACCCATTAATAGCAGTATTATTATTCTTCGTCGCCTGTTCTCTTATATTATATCTAAGTGATGACTTCATTTGTGATATGGGGTCAAAATTTTGCTATAATTTGATATATATAATATTCGACGGTTGTTCTGAAATTGAAAATGAAAAGAAGCAGGAATATATCAGTAGATATATATTTATATATATATATATATAAATATATATAGATATATATAGATGATTATATACACAGTATATATATTTTTTTTGTATTTTTTTTATGTTTTTTTTTTTTTTTTTAAAGAGACAATGAACGGAAGGACGGAAAAAACACAGAATAAACACAAAAGGTTTCATGTGCCTAAAGGCATCCTCACATTTAAAAATGTTTTGAAAATGTTTGTAACAACTGGATTTAAACTGTTGTAGATTGTAAGTTTGTGGAAAGCAACTCGAGGGATGTGAATTTCACCGAGTAGTAGTTCTGGGGCTAACGAATTGTGATAAGCAGGAAGAAGTTCTGCATTGTGGAGGAGAGAGTGTCAAATCATTGGCGCTCTCAGATGCCCTAGTTCTACGGGGAAAGATGTGGAGAGGCGGTACAATTGAAAGAAAGTTCCTCGGCATAATTGCTGTGAAAAATATCTGTAGAATAATGCAAGGGATGCAAACGTTTCTTCGTATGGATTAATGTAGGAAGGTCCTGTGTGATTGCAGGGTTATTGATTAATATAATAGCTTTATTTTGCCAATTTTGTCCAAACTGCCTCAATGCAACCACTCCACTTCCATCCACAGAGCGGAACAGTAATCCATCTGAGAACGGCACATGACTTTTATATATGACGGCCAAATGCTCGTCAGTGAAGAATTCTCGAACTATGAACAGGAGTCCACAGTTTTTTAGAGGCATTCATTCGCAATGCTTCTAACAGTACCTGTGGCCAGCTCAGGTTAGTAGTTAATGTTTACACCGAGGAGAATTAACATGTCAATACTGGGGGAAGTGGGCATATTTACATCCTTCAAAAAATTTATATGAGAGTCCGTGAGATTCTGTCGGGTTCGCAAATTGAATGTACTTGGTTTTCTGTGCATTAAAGGACAAAGAGATTCTTATCGGTCCAACCATTCATTAGTTCTAGAAAGAGGTCGGTGGTTCAGAGAAAAATGGCAAGTGTTTAGTTTTGAATTTATAAGATCGGGTTGTGTGAAAGAATTGGTCAAATGTGAAGGAACTGTGGGGTGTTGAGTCATCTGTGTAGGAAAGTATTGGATTGATGAGTGGTAGATATGAGATTCATTGATATGAATGAGGAACAGGAGTTGGATGGCCAAAAATGATCCCTGGGGAACACCAGCATTTATTGAGTGAAATTGAGAATATAAGGCCATCTACCATTACACGTATTTTTCTGTTATGAAGATCAGAAGAAGGGATAGTGGAACTAATGATGCAAGGCCGTAGTGGGAAATCTTCACGCCAAATAAGGATTGATGCCAGACTCTATCAAATGCCTTTGATATTATCCAGTGCTATTGTATGCGTTTCACCATGTTGGTCTGTAGCTTGGTTGATTTGATGCGTAAAAGAAGGCAAAGAATGTCGGACAGTTGATACGACACATCGTCTAAAAGGCATATTGGCCTATCACTGATTAATTTATTCTTATCAAGATGCTTAATTGTGTGATTATTTAATATCATTTCAAAGAATTTACCGAGAGTGGACGTTATAGCTATTGGGTCTGTAGTTTGATGGATCTGAAGAGGCACCTTTTTTTTAGGAACGGGATGAGTAGTGCTGACTGCTTTCCAGGATACTGGGAAGCATGGAGGCATGGAGTACACAGACGGAAAAAAAATTGCCAATACAGGAGCGAGCAGACCAAGGAGCAATTCGTTAAGTACTATTGGAGGAATGTTCATCTGGACCAGGAGCCTTATACTACTACTGAGAGATTATGCAAAAAGAGTTTGACATGTCTGCGTGGTGGATCTTAAGGGAGGAAATTTCAGGCGAATTAAAATTAAGTTACACGGGACATTCGTGATTTCTTTCATCGAAGGTTGAGGTTGTGGGAGAAAATCTCCGCAAGAAGGTTAGCTTGACCTCGTGGGTCAACTTACAAGATTGCCAGTCGGAGATTTTAATGGTGGAATGGATGAAAAACTGTAGTGAAGTTGGATTTGACTGAGTTAAGAGTCGACCAAAACATTTTGTTATCATTTGGATTGTTAGAAGTTTATTTGCCTGCTGGTGGAGAAAGTTTGGCTTCGTTAGATTTAATACAATTTTGGCATGATTTCTGATGTTGCTCAAGTCATAAACGGCTTCATGTGTTTTTGAGCTTGTGTATGCATTGTAGGCTATTGCTTTTTGCTTCCGTTACTGTAGCACAATAATGGGTGCACACACAGTTAGCAGGTGAATTAGGTCTTTTCCTGTACTTTTGACGAGGAATACAAGTTTCCAATTCCAATGTTTTATAGTAATCTTTGTCTGTGGCTCAGCGTGGAGGGTTGCATCATTAGAAAAGAAAGAGGTCCAGGGAATATCAATAAAGAAATCTTGAAGACCCTCGTGCAAGCATGGGGACACACGTGGTCGTAATGCACAGCGCGAGAATTTAGTATCATCAAAACAGGTTCAGAGTGGGAAGGTGTGGTAGGTGATAGGACAGGTGGGCTGTATCAGCCAGTGATCAGAAGATCAGAACGCGGGGACCTTCACTGTAAAATCATAATTTTCTGAATTGGTTGTTCAAAAATAAGTCCAGTAGGTGTGGGAGCAAGTTATGATCCGGTATTATCTGGTACACAGGTGGGTTCGTTGACTAGTTTGAGAGTGGGCTTGATCTATATATATATATATATATATATATATATATATATATATATATATATATATCTATATGTATATAACAATGTATACATATATCATCAGGATATACGAGGTAGATATATTGTATATACTGTATATATACCCCCCCCCCCCACGTGTGAACGTTGCAAATGTCCAGTAACGGAACGGTTTTAATTTAAAAGAACATTTGACCAGAATTAGGATTATGCCAACTGGAGTTTTGAACACAGGAGATTGTTGTGCATTTTTTTTGTTTTTCTTGTTGGTCACCCCACTGATTCTTAGAGATCTTTCCTAGGCTGAACAATATAGTCTAATGGTCTCTAAGGAATAATAATACGAACGAGATTGATGACGAATAAATGTAGGGAGTTCATTATGGTAAAATTATAAGAGATACTGGGGGATGGTGGTCACCCCATTTGGTAACTAAAGATCGTTCCTAGGGCCTGAATATAATCGGCTACTGCTAGTGGGTGTCAATAAAATAATAGACGAGAAGAAACGCCATCAATGTAAAAATTGTAGCGAGGGTATTTCCAACTGGTCTAAGGGTTGGGTGGCGCACCGACCACAGAGGATCGGGTCATCAAAAGAGGCTAAACCCGTATCTTACCTTACTTTATCTCACCCAACATGTAATTCACCTTTTTTTATTACTCTTCCCTACAAACTCGAGTCTCTCTTTAACTCTTTCTTTTGGTTTTATGATTTTATTTTTTATAGAGTTTTTCTGGCCCCCCTTCTCCCTCATGGTTATTCCAATTAGTTTTTCCAGATTTGAAGACGTTCGTTCCATTTAGTTTGGCAATGTTTGTCAGTATTAAGACCTTTTGGACGGTGACATTTATGGTGTCGGGATTTTCGTGGCGACCGATTGCACAGAGCCTGTAATTTTAAGAAGGAAAATATACAAATATATCTCGAAAGAGGCGGTATTGAGAGTTGTTATCTTAACGCTTAGATGGAGGTCGTAGCGAGGTGGGGAAAACTAACTAAATAACCAAAATAATAATGAAAGTAGGATAATATCAAACATAGACAGGACAATAAATTACCCCCTACCCAGTAAGAGGTGATCTTAGCCCCAATATGTATTACTTTTTTTCCCCAACCACAATTTCTAGATTACCCTGAAAACTCCTTTCCTTTTTGTTTTATTCTGTCCCTTAGCCCGAAAAAAAATTTCTTGTGGTTTTGTCCCTCAAAAACCCTTATCAGCGTCCAGCATCGCACCTGTTCCTATATGTATAGCAGTTCTCTCCAAGGTGCAAAAGCTGGGGGTGGATTTCGTTGCACCTATATATTAGGGATCGAGTTCGTAGGGGGGTATCATATATATTAGTATTATAGTCTGGGAGAAGATGGAGGACAGTTTGGGGGGGGAGGTCGTGTTTTACGGTTTATGGTTAGGATTGTAAGTTTGATTTGGACCGACATGGGGGAACAAGGAACACATCGCCTGCTGCTCTTTCTAATACACCACATTTAATAGTAATCAGTTTCCATCCAGTGCGTCGACCTATATAGATTGAAGTCATCCTAATATCACTCCTTTCTATTTTAATTACTGTTACAGACATATTACTCTCAAATTCTATTCAGTACATTGCCCAATATACGAAGTATATACAACATATATTCGTAAAAAACGTTATAGAGTGTTTAACAAAAATCTTAGACTTCTTTGACCACGATACGACCGAAACCTCTATGATTAGAGTAAAGCTGTAGATCTTATATACCTTGATTTTAAAAAGGCCTTCGACAAAGAGTTGAGATACACACGTTTACTGAGGCTAAAAATAAGAAAAGCGCATTAATACAAGACGGTGTGTTGAAATGGGATAGAAAAGTGGCTCAGCGACAGAAAGCAAAGAGAAGTTATAAACGGTAAGGCGCTAAGGCATCTAAATGGACCAATGTAAGTAGCGGAGGTTACCCAGGGAGCGGTGCTAGCGAACAATTATCTTTCAATTTACATCAAACGACATAGCTGGAGGGGTACACCTGTACACTCTCAAAAGTTGCTGAAAAAGACAAAAAATTGCAAATAGCGTACTCTCAAAATAACAAGTTGCTGATATGCAACACAATCTAGATAAGTTGTCATGTTGGGCCCAAATTGGGTTAAAATGAGTTTACAATGCGGATAAATGTAAAGTACTACATATCGGATACCAAAATGAGGAAGCAAACTATTCGACGAATGGCACTCAGCTTAGAAAGGTAAACAGAGAAACCGATCTGGGAGTATACAATATCGAGTAACCTAAAAACGAGTCAACAACGTTCAAAAGTTGTTGAGAAAGCGAAGAAAATAATTGGCTTTATAGGCAAGGTCATTTGAGCAATAAATCCAAAGGAAGTTATCCTAACCCTTTACAATTCCCTTAGTTCACCCTCTTCTGGAATTACTGCGTTCAATCCTGGTGCCCGATTACCAAAAAAGATAGAGACAAGCTAGACCGAGTTCAAATAGAGTTAACCAAGAAATAGAAGGTCTATTCAGGCCAACACGCTGGTAAAGACAGAAACAGGACGGGGCACTAGAATCACGACAGGAGCCGTCTTAGCGTGCTTAATTGAGGGCTATTTCCTTGTAACCCAGCGCAGATTACGCGGCGACTTAATTCAGATTAAGTGGAACTATCAGAGAACAGACGATCATCAAAGGAGAATAGTTCACAAACAGGAATTGTTAGTAAGTACTTCACTATCGACCAATCTAATTACACGCGGGTGGAAAACGGTTGCAAAATTATTGGTAAATCGTTAACTGGACACGAATCTAAGAATTTCTTCTTCAAGCGAGTGGTAAACTTTGTGGAAGTGGGCTTCAGCAGGGACAGTAAGTAGGACTGCCGGAGCACCGTTGATTCATTTAAACTTCGCCTTAGAACAAATATCTTGCATCAAACCTGCGACTGACCTGCGGTTGTAAATGGGATTAACTTTATTTTATTCCCCCCTCAGTGACTAACCCATCTGTTCCCCTACTTACTTCCTAATCCTGCCACGGACATTAGTTCCAGGGCAGTAGTTCCCGTTCCAATGTTCCCGTAACAACTCTAAACCACTGTTTGGACGCACGATGATAGTCTCAGTGTTTTGGAGGAAAAGCAGCCTACAAGGGTCACTAGACCTCTTGTTGCGGATTTCCTTTGTACTCCTTCGTACGAACAAGTAATGTGCCACCACACCCACACACACGCACACGCCCCCACCCCCCGACACACACACACATTATATTTTAAGAAGTTTGCCCCATTAGTGTGGTGATTTTAATACTTTGTATGCACATAAAAAAAAACATCGCTTAGTGTTATCAAAGTGAAATTATGAATACTTCATCATTTTAACGAGGTTATTTCCTTCCCACCCCGATGCGTAACATCCTTAACTATTTGATTTATGTTTTACTTCCCGTGATCCCCTGGTTGGCTCTTGGGTCTGTTTATGTTGTGTCTATGCTGCAGAATTTGGACGTCATTGACTTAAAAACTGTTATTTTCAACTTTCGGTATAGCAGTCTTTCATCACCGTTAATGTATGATTCCATGCCAGGTGTGTGGTTGATGTGTTGGAGATAGACAACCATTCACTACACTTTAGGCAATTTTCATCATTGGCATGTTACAGATTAGGCGATTTTCAGTAGCTTATCATTCTACCTCTAAAACTCATTGGAGTGAATAAGATCTCAATATATCCTCTGAATACTATAGGGCCTTACTTTAACCCGTGCAAAAAATCATTCGAATTTTAGCCCGACATCAAAGGTAAAAAGTCGTTCCAGTCCTCAAAGGTATACTGGTCCACTGACCTCAGATTGTTTACTGCCATATCTTTCATACCTCAGTACTAGTCACCATCTGTTAATTAAATACGTCCGAGATGTACAATGGTCTGTACGCCGCGAGGACGTTCCGAACACAGGGACTTTCCCTTGGTGAGCTATATCACTCTTGTGTGAACCGAAATGCAAGGGTGAATTGAACCCTACATCTGTGAGGTATTACACAAAAATTTCGCCCCCCTTCCAGCTTGTTTCGCAGCGTTAGTGTCGATTGTTTTTGCTCGAGTATACTGTACATCCTTATCATCATCTACCCACGTACAATGTGTGAATAATTTAGCAGTGGCCAGACGATGCCATTACTCCTCAGGACTCATTAAACTATGTGCGTTACCCGACGGCGCATTATGTTATTGCTGGAAAAGTTAGTATCCTTAAGGGGAAGGTAGTTACTTGTCTGCCTTCCCTTCTCCTCATGTTTAGCCCCATTAGGTTTGAGATTATCCGACGTTCCGTTCCATTACTGAGAGCGATATTAAAGTAAGACCTTTTACCCCCTTCCTTTGTCACAATCGGACCTTTCGTTACTTTTAGGTGTAATTTTAGGAGGAATCGGCTGACGCAACAGCACGGCACCGTGCGACACATATTCCGGCATGTAGGACAAATGGCAGAGGGCTGCGAGACTGTCCTCTCGAGCGGGGGGGGGGGGGTGTGGGGGCTTGGGCGTGCTTTTTAAGCTGGGTGGAGGTCCGCGATGTGAAGTAAAAATATAATTAATATATATATACTGTATATATATATTAATAATTCCACTCACTATATATATATATATATATAGTAAATATATAAATATGTTGAGATACGATACATTAATATATAATAATATATATCTATAATAATATATTTAGTATATCTATCTAAATCTATATATATATATATATAAATTTAAAGATATAAGTAATCTGTGGGGTGGAAAAACACAAATCCCTACCCCCTTAATGGTTTGAATCCCGGGAGGATCCTATGCTTTTCCATTAATTTCATTTGATGTTTTGTGTCGGGAGTGACATACATTTTTGGATTACATTATTATCCGTCTTTCCACGCTAACGCCAGAATAGTTACAAAGGTGGTGAGATCCCACCGCCCACATTCGGGAGAACACACTCTTGCCTAGAACACGTCCTCCTTTCCTTCCCTCTCTAGGTTTAGAAGATTTTGTGCAGGTTAAGAAGGATTTGGCGCGGCCCCCCCCCGAACAATAGATTTAGGGAGATCATCCGCAACCGCGGTTGATTGCTGGAAAAAGAAGGCACTTGTAAACTGAATAAAATCGTCCCGAAAAGTTTAGCCAGAAAACGGTAAATGGAAGGGGGTGGATGAATGTCCTTCATTCCTGTAATCCTTTGCATTAAGGACGTCCCCCCTCCCTTCCCTCTCTGCGACTTGGCGTGGTGATCGCCCCATTTCTTTGCCAATATTAAGAATTTTTATGTCATTTAGGTGTCGATTTTCCTGGCGAGCGATTAGCCGAGCCTGTATATTAAGAGGAATCGGCCTTCGGCTGGAACATTTTCTATCGAAAAATGTTATAAATAGATCGTGCAGGGGGGATTGGGGCGTGATTTTTTTAGGCTTGATAGAAGGTATAGGGAGGAAACTAAGGACATTATGAAAAGATGCATAAATGATCTAATAAATAGCCCATCCCCCTTAAAGTATTTATGTTATAGTAGCCATCATGCCACGCTTAACACAGACTAATTACAAAGGCGATATTAAAGCAATAATGTCCCTTCCTTCCTTACCCTTGCCATAACAACGTCCACTCATGCCTTCTCTATACGTCAGGGGGGATGGGAGTCCGTATTTATATGCTCACTATCATATATCTAAATAGACACTCCCCAAGACCCCTAGTGACGCTCACCGCTTTCCCCCCAGAACCGCATGGCTTACTCGCTAGGACTCGCCAGGGAAGAGAAATATAGACTACAGTCTACCTAATACATTGTGTACTTTCCTTCTCGCATGAAAGCTTGTGTTTGCAGACAGTTCAGGAACCTGTTCTTTATATTTCAGGTCTGTCACAATCCTTGTCTATTTTCATTTTGAGTCAATTGAAAGTATTGTGTTAAGTAGTTAGAAACATGATGGGGGAAGGCGAGCGGGAGAGGGAGAGAGATGAGAGACAAGGTTGGTGTGACTTGGTAGAGTGAGTTCGGCAAAGGCGTGTGGCTAGGCTCCCTTACACTAGCCCTCGCGGGATTTTGTTTGCCGAGTCCTGCCTAACACTGCCTACTAAACGCGGCTGCTTACTGGGCGACTGTCGCGCGCCCTTGTTGCCATTCTTTGCGCGAAACTGGGGGACTCCAGGTCAGGAGGTCCATTGGGAATATACTTGTCAGATCCAATTCGCCAGACAGCAATAGAGATCTCTACAGCATCTCCCTTGAACAGCATGTTCCCACACTACACTTGTCTTATTATGTCGAATCTTTCTCTCCTAGCTGAACTCATATCATTCCCACTACTTCGTCCTCAACCTTTATATTTAATATCAATTCCCCTCTGGTTCTCTTGCATCCACACCTTGAAATGTGGTGGGCCCAGACTGTATTGATATGCTGGATCTCACATTTCTTATGTACCTAGATTAAGGTTGAAGTGATAGTCATTGATCTAGTTTTCGGGGAATAGAGAGATGTGTATTGCTCAAGCGTACGGGATGTTCTCCATCAATCACTAAAGTAGTTTCATACCAGGGGTTAAATATGCTAGACTAGGGAATCAGGGTACCACCTGCTGTTGGTCTCCTCTTCAATGTACGTGTAGGCTCGCTGTTGTCGTGTCACCTTTTGAGCTTTACCACTCACGGGACACTTACGGACGATACACGTGTGCGGTGGGTTAAATGGGTGGATCTTTTTGTCTGTGTACCTTGGAGTTTAGACTGTAGTAGTGCGTGAGGGACTGGCTTGCCTAATCCACCCCACACTGTTCTAACTCTATTTGCTTTTACTTTTGAGGGTCGCCAGGAGGATACTCCGATACGTTGTGATCGAGAATCCTCAAGGGAGCACCCCCTTTCATATTAATGTAATCAGGCTGGCACAGACCCAAGGTCCACACTAGGCTAGGAGCTAGCCTTGCTCCACACAGCATTCTGTACCTGTTGCGCATAGTCCAGCTTGAGACTTTATTCAAGAACCCGGGGTGAGACAATTAAGGCTGGATTAGGAATCTCATATACTCTTCAGTTTAGTAGGGATACCCAATATTTTTACACAAGCCCTTTGGTTGAGGGTCGTAGAAGATGCTGTAGAGAAGACACAACCAGCATAGACCGGTTTTTGTTAATAGGAGTATACTACTTGTTTCCGTGGCGAGCATTATTACAGTTTGCAGCAAATCGCTTAAAATATTTCTTCGTGTCCCCCAATAACATTAATATGTCCAGCCTTTTTGTGTATTTAGCCTAGCACGTGCATTGTCCCTGCCTCCTGCTATTTTTTGTGGTTCCATTTTCAGATACGTTCTTCTTGGTAGCATCCCGACATTATTCAAGAGAGATTCCTTGGTTCGGTGGGCTTGAGGACTTTACAAACCAGCTTTCTTTCAATAAAGGACGAGTGACAGATAGTTATTGATTAAAGATAACGTTAAGTAAAACCTTCTTCTTGTTTGCATTTATATCACTCTTGTGATTTTAATTAAGTTAACTATCTTTTCCCTTGTGTACCATAACTAAGCAACCATTATGTTTACAACCGGCACGTACGAAATAGAACAAGGGCACTTAATATTGGTACTAGATGATAGAGCCTATATCTGCAACAACGGTACGCTAATTCCAAACCCTCGAACTCTTTCGCCGGCGAACAAAACCACTTAAACCCCTTCCAGAGTTAGATCTCCTGGAGTAACAGGCAGTATCAATTAACTGGGTTTTAGTGCAGTTCCTAGCAAAGGCACTTAACGGATGACGGCAAAGGGCGGGGCTGCTCACAACAGGAGTACTTTCACGGTTATAAAATGGGTCTTAAGTAATAACAATTGCTTGAATAAAAACTATAACAAGAGTTAAATAAAGGAGTATATGCTTACGTTAACTTTATAGTTGTGGAAAAGTCTGTAACTCAAACTCACTCACCTCTACAATTCTCTATGAAAGCACTGGAAGTCTAGTCGTCCTATACTACCAGCAATCAGATAACAAATCTTCTGAAAACGTCTGATGCTCTATCTTCAGATTCTCGTTAATATAGAACAGAAATAATGCAGGGGCAGGACACCAAAGCGTGTAATCTTAAATACAACCAATAAGTAGGATTACCATATATATAGCAAACAAGGGAGTGCAACAACTCTGTGACAGCACTAATAATCCGCCACTCAAAAACCGTACTTCCTTAGCCAACGTAACAGCCACACTGGGATGTGCACTATGCATCGACCTAGGCTTAAAATAAAGGCGTGAAATAATACCTAAAGCAATACACAATGAAAAGTTTAATAAACACAATGCTGTCTTCTCTCACTAATAAAGTCTAGGCAGTGGCATAAAAGGTACTAAGAAAACTAGCAGAGCACAAGCATGGGGCTCGTAGCCTACTCGCCAATCCCCTTGAACAGATTGTCCCTTATGTTACCGTTAAGGCGACTTGGAGTCGCTCTTGGTAAGTCCCAGATCTCTAGTATCTGGTCTAGCCAGCCATGGCTGCTCCACAAGAGGTCAACAAAAATGAGGTAGCAATCATACAGGTGAGAGTATGCAATAAGCCCTTCACTTGTATTCTACTGCTACACTCGCAAAGGAAAATATGCAACAAGGGTTACAGGCTAGCTAGCTTCGTCGATGTTGTAGCAGGCTCTGACTTGCCACATACATTACTCAGCACCGACCAAAGAGTAGCCTTCCAACTTTTCTAGCATTAAATAATAAGAGAGAACAGCCCAATCAATTAGAAGCAACAACCCCAACACATATGGTACCATTTGACTATGACATCTAAGAATACCTAAAACTAGTGCAAAAATATATGGAGAGCTGGTGCGTGGTAATTTACGACTGGCCGACTATGGAAGTTCCGTATGTAGAACCATAAGGGATAAGTAATTGAATAAAGACGAGAATCTATGAAACCAAAGAAAGTTGCAGAGAGAGAGATAGTAGTATAGAGGGTTATATGAGGAGACAGGTTGCAAGGGACATGTAGGACCTAGCACACGCGCACCAAGGCCCTAGCGCAGGAAACACAAGGATAGGAGCCCGCACCACCGTCCACAGGGATTACCCGCGGCCGCCAATCACAGACGACTACGTCATGAAGAGCAAGCGATCTATGACGTCGACAGGGCCGCCAGCCAATCACGGGCGTGGGAGACTCCTACCGGGCGCGGGAGGCCAAACGTACATGCACACGCACATACTACCACCACGCTGCCTACCCCGCTCTCTCTCTCCTTAACTTCACACCATGCATCTTATATTCTAGCACTGATATAAAATACTTCTAAGTGTCACAGACAAGAATAAAGATCACCACTGATCTGTCTGTGACAACATGTACTCTATGAAAGAAAGAACATCGTTCTACGATTATTGTAGCCCATATCACTGCCCTGGCGAGTGCTAGCGAGTCACGAGCGCATTCTGGCAAGCTGGCCAGCGTAACACCCCGCCCAAATGTGGGACGTTTCAGCCACAGGCGAACCCCACATCTGACCAGACAGAATGCCCATCAACCCCGCATCACCTAGCCACTCTCCCAAGTTGTGAAAACAAGGCACGATCACAAACATAAAACACTGCATTATGAAACAAATCTGCACAACACTTCCCCGAAATAATAGCATCATAATAATTATATCACGCTCAACGAGCAAGCTTCACCAAGCCTAGCCTACTAAGACAACAACTCAGAGTGTCTTAGATGCTTGCTGTGATATACTGCACTTATATACTATCAAAAAGAAAGAGTTTTTATGTGAGGTTTTTATATTTTTAATAGTGTGTTTGGCGGCGTTGCACTACAGACACAAGCCTAATTTTTCTCCACTTCACCAAATACTGACTGAACGGCGAGGGTTCTCCTTCACACATACCCTCCCGTGACAAACAATCAGCCAGAACATTATCAGTGCCCTTAACATGCCACACATCCAACTTGTTTTCCGGCAGCAAAACTACACCTGGCACTGATCAACTGCCCAGTTCATCACAAGACTGGCATTTCTCTTCGCTCTTTCCGGCAACGGGGCCTGCCAATAACCTTTCACTAGTTCTACCTTCGTGATGAACGAGGCAGCCCCGAAGCGGTCTATGGTGTCGTCAACTCTGGGTAATGGATAGGCGTCTGTCAGGGATAATGCTTACACACTTGCAATCAACATACACACGGATCTTGCCACTTAACTCAGGTTGCAAAGTTACTGGCAACGACCACTCACAATATCCTTTATCCCTCAGACCCTTTTTCCACATATCGTCTAGCTCTGCTTTCACAACAGGCTGTCGAGCAGGATTCATACGGTAGGGAATTAACTTGAGCCTTGCACTGTCTCCAGCCTCCATGTCGGATTCTACCCCAGCATCAGGCATGGAGAAGCAACAAACATGCGGACGTACTGCCACAGCCTAGTAAACAACTCCTCTTGCCGCTCAGGAACAAGAGGTTGCAACTTATCTCGCAGAACAACATGCCCAGTGCCCTCCCACAACCAACCCGAGACCGCAGCTTCTAAACTATAGTCTCCCTCTTTCTCCACCTTCGTCCCTAGAACAGCCAGGTCATGAGAGGGACAATCTGTACCACCTGTTCAGGCACTCCCATAGTTCATAATTGCTAAGGCTTCCCCGCCGATACCGTACATGCGCACCCCCGCATTCCTTGCAACTACATCTGCCTGCGCAGCATCACCGCCTTCAGCGACATGGCCAGATACAGTCGGTCTATGGTAGGGCTGTTGCATTTCACTAGAGCAGCATTGGGAGGCTATGCGACGGCTGAGCGCATCCACTCCACAGCCAACCTCGCCAATCTGCTCAATCTCCTCCTTCTGACCACCATACTTGGCAGCCATGGGTCGACCCTGACCTGGCAACCATGCCAAAGCCTCGTCGCCCACCTTGAAACCACAGAAACAACGAGGCCAACGGTTTACTGACACTCAAGTGACCTGCCAGCGGAACCTCGTGCACGCGCATGAGTTGTGAGGCCTGGGTGCTCGGCACAAACAGTGGGTTATGGACCGATCAGGTGCTGGAGCGCTGCACACTGCTGCTCAGGCAGGTGCTCTAGAGCATCCACAGCCACCTGACTCGTATCCCCCGCCCACTGCTCCACCGAGACATGACAATCCCGACTCTCCACCACCGCACCCACGGCCGTAATAACGTTCGTGACATTGTACTTTGCAACAAAAGAAGAATTAATAGAGACTTTGAATGTTGGTGATGAATTCAGTAACAGCGACCATCGTACGATAACTTTCACTTTAAACTTTACTAGTAACGAACCAAATAGTAGCATCGAAAAAGTCCCTAATTTCAAGAAAGCAACTTCCATAAACTTAGAGCTATGTTAAAGACTGACTGGAGCTTTTTAATTAACAATAACGACATAAATACATCTTGGAAGTTATTCGAAACCACTTACCTAAAAGCAGTGCAAGACTGTATACCATCGAAAATACGGGTCCAGGCCATAATAATAAGCCCAAATGGTGGAATAAAGATATTTCAAACTGCCTGCTTGCTAAAAAAATTTGCTAATGATAGATTAAAATCCTCACAAAATGACGAAGGGGTGAAATTTGTAGAGCTACGACGCAAAGCCAAAAGTGATTTAAGCAAAGTAAAAAGACCCTAGAGGTTACATATGCGAATCAAAGTAAACAAACCGAAAGAATTCTATAGTTATATCAGAAAAGAAAAAGTAGTTACTTCGCTCAGCCTGCTGGTTAAGTTAGCGAGCTCGAGCTGAAACAACATCTCGGAAGACAAACCCTGAGGAGGGGGTGCTACTATCGGGGACCCAAACCCGTGAATCACCTAGAGGCATACCCAACCTCCAGCGGGCATCGGCCTGCGGGAACGTACCCGACTCCAGAACCCGAGGGGCGCCATGATAGGAGTCGAGTGGAATGGGGGCTGGGCCGAAGGTGCCCCAGCTCCCGCCGGCCACCCGAAACCCCATGCACCCCACCCAGCACACAGGCAGCCAGCTCACTTCTTCGACATACCGCTAGTACCGGAACCCCAAGACCGTGGCCACACACTGCAGTCCCTACCGGTCTAGCCCCGCCACCCGGTCCGCCGACATAGGCCTCCCAAAAAAAATCCGAGCCTCCTCCTCACTGTTCACACACCTAGCGCCGCTTAACAACTCCACCTCCTCGCCTGCCTCGCACTGTGCCCTCACTATGCTCAGACCGTACAGTGACATGATGGTCAACAACAAAAAATTCTCAAGTCCAGACAAAAAAATAGCCAAACTCTTGCGTAGCTTTATTCACAAACAAATATTCGAAGATGTTCTTGAGTGCAATACTAGGTCCCCAATAACTCCAACATGTTCTATGTATCCTCAAAACAATGTCTACTGCCAACATTGCGAGAAATAAATTCAACCCCCAAATGGCAATAAGATTTCTCCAAAAAAAAAACTGCAATATCAGTTCACTATATTCTGGTCTAAGGTCGCCATTTGTTACGACCGACCGGCACTACGAAATAAACAAGGGCACTCAATATTGGACTAGATGATAGGCTATATCTGCAACAACGGTACGCTATTCCAAGCCCTCGAACTATTTTGCCGGCGAACTAACACTTAAACCCTCCAGAGTTAATCTCCTGGATAACGGGCATCAATTAACTGGGATTTAGTGCATTCTACAAAGGCTTACCGATGACGGCAAAGCCTGCTCACACAGGAGTACTTTACGTTAATAAAATGCTCTTATGTAATGACAATGCTTGAATAAACTATAACAAGATTAAATAAAGGAGTATATGCTTACGTTAACTTTAGTGTGAGTCTGAACTCAACACTAACCTCGACATTGCTCTATGCAAGCACTGGAGGTCTAGTCCTACAGCAATCCTATAAAGAATCTTCTGAAACGTCTGATGCTCTAAGAAGCTCGTTAATATAGAACATAATAATGCAGGGGCAGGACACCAAAGCGTGTATCTTAAATACACCAATAAGTAGGATACATATATATAAAACAAGGGAGTGCAACAACTCTGTGACAGCACTAATAATCGCCACTCAAAACAGTACTTCCTTAGCCAACGTAACAGCCAAACTGGGATGTGCACTATGCAACAACCTAGGCTAAAATAAGGTGTGAATAATACCTAAAGCATACACAATGAAAGTTAATAAACACAATGCTGTCTTCCTCACTAATAAAGTCTAGCAGTGGCATAAAAGGTACTAAGAAACTAGGCAGAGCACAAGCATGCTCGTAGCCTCAGACAACGACCAAAGATACCTTCCACTGTCTAGCATTAAATAATAAGAGAGAACAGCCCAATAATTAGAAGCACCCCAACACTATGGTACCATTTGACTATGACTCTAATAATCCCTAAAACTAGTGCAAGCATATATGGAGAGCTGGTGCTGGTAATACGACTGGCCGACTATGGAAGTCGTATGCAGAACCAGAAGGGATAAGTAATTGAATAAAGAGAGAAGTATGAAACCGAAGAAGTTCAGAGAGAGAGATAGTAGTATAGAGGGTTATATGGGAGACAGGTTGCAAGGGACATGTAGGACCTAGCACACCAAGCCTAGCGCAGGAAACACAAGGATAGGAGCCCGCACCACCGTCCCAGGACCGCGGCCGCCAATCACAGACGACTACATCATGAAGAGCAAGCGATCTATGACGTCGACAGGGCCGCCAGCCAATCACGGGCGTGGGAGACTCCTACCGAGCGCGGGAGGCAAACGTACATACACACGCACATACTACCACCACGCTGCCTACCCAGCTCTCTCTCTCCTTAACTTCACACCATGCATATTATATTCTAGCACTGATATAAAATACTTCTAAGTGTCACAGACAAGAATAAAGATCACCACTGATCTGTCTGTGACAACATGTACTCTATGAAAGAAAGAACATCGTTCTACGATTATTGTAGCCCATATCACTGCCTTGGCGAGCGCTAGCGAGTCACGAGCGCATTCTGGCAAGCTGGCCAGCGTAACACATAATTATGTTATAGACAATAGGCTGTTTCAGAGAACATCAGCCTATAGTAGAAGCACATATATACTGAGAGATAAGATACCCCGCTATCGCAGATATAACTGGAGGGTATAATATGTGTTCTTTGTTCGACGGGATTATATATCAGGGGTTGGATCTAGCGTTTCCGTTGTTGAATTTATGCCAGTCTAGTCCAATGTATAAGAGCCACTGATTTATACGAGACCCGATCGTAACACCCTCCTTCAAGATAAAATAATAGATTTTTCAATAGAAAAATTTCCCGGCTGAAGGCCGGTTCCCCTTAAATTACAGCCTCGCTATCGCTCGCCAGGAAAATATCGACACGTAAATGACACGAAAGTCTTAATATTGACTAAGAAATGGGGTGCAAGGTCTTAAAATCGCTAAACTAATGAGCCGAACGTCATCAAATCTGAAAACTAATGGGGCTAAACCTGAGGAAGAAATAAATTCTGGGGGACCAGAAAAACGACCCATCTCCCCTTAACGTGGTGATCTCCCCAGCTGTCGGGTGGTATGTTTATGTTGTGGTGGAGGGGGGCGTCAGGTGTTCCTCTACCTGTCCCTCACCTGTCACACCCGCTAATGGACTCCCTACACGGTTTCTTACATTACTCTTACTTTAGTCTCTCCTCTTTCAATACTTTGTCTTTCCTGTTGTCAAATTTGTTTGATCTCCTTTTCATCTCTATACATATTTCCTTACACTACTCTTACTTAATCTCTCCTCTTTCATTGCGTTGTATTTCCTGTTTTCATTTCCCTACACGGTTTCTTACACAACGCTTACTTAGTCTCTCCTCTCTCATTACGTTTTCTTTTCTGTTTTCATCATTCTTAGTCTTACTTAGTCTCATCTTTCAACCATGTTTTCTTTCCTGTATTCATAATTCTTAGTCTTAGCTAATGGACTCCCTACACGGTTTCTTACACTACGCTTACTTAGTCTCTCCTCTTGCGTTCACCTTTTCTTTCCTATTTTCATCATTATTCTTTCTCTAATTTTCTTTCTCTCATCCCACCACATTTTCTTGCACTACTTTTACATAGTCTCTCCTCTTTCATTACGTTTTCTTTCTTGTTTTTTTTTCCCTACACGGGTTTTTACGCTACTCTTACCTAGTCTCCCCTCTTGCATTAAGTTATATTTCGTATTTTCATCATTCTTAGTCTTCGCTGTCGCCACTCTCACTCTCATCACTATTAGTATCTCATTTACTTTCACATGTTCTCTCACCCTACCACAGTTTCTTACACTACTCTTACCTAGTCTCTCCTCTTTCAATCACGTTTTCTGTCCTATTTTCTTATTTTTTACAGCCGTATTCTTAGACGTGTGGGGTGGGTGAAGCCTGTCCCATATTGAACGAAGATATTGGAATTGAGTGTTGATTAATAAAAGATGAATTGAAATCACCCTGTTTCTTAGAGATGGCAATGTATTTCGCCTCCTTTGGTTCATTAAGGTGTGGGGTTTGATGGTAGTAAGGTTTGAGAATACGACCACTCTCATTGCTCTTACTCCCATGTACTTTTTTCATACTCTGTCATCCTAGCACATTGTCTTGCATTACTCTTACTTAGTCTCTCCTCTTTCATTCTTTCATTACATTGCCACGAAAGGATTGATAACTGTTCTCATATATAACGAGAGGTTAAATACTGTCTTATAACAAGAGATCATACTTGCTGATCACAGAGATTAAGGAGGGATGGCCCGGTTTTCTGGTCCCCCTTATCCCTCATGTTTAGCCCCATTAGCTTTTTTTTATATTTTAAGACGTTTGCCACATTAGTTTGTGATTTTAAGACCTTTCGCCCCATTTCTTTGTAAATATTAAGACCTTTCACACGATTGATGTATTATTTTTTTTCCTGGCGAGCAATATTGAGCCTGTAATATAGCAGAAACCGGGCTTTGGCCGAGATATTTTTCTATCGAAAATTGTTTACAAATGTATGTTAATGGGGGTCTTTGGGGTGTTTTATGTTAATGGGGGTCTTTGGGGTGTTTTATGTTAATGGGGGTCTTTGGGGTGTTTTATGTTAATGGGGGTCTTTGGGGTGTTTTAGGTTATGGGGGTTTTTGGGGTGTTTTATGTTAATGGGGGTCTTTGGGGTGTTTATATAAAGGGGGTCTTTGGGGTGTTTTATGTTAATGGGGGTCTTTGGGGTGTTTAGTGTTAAGGGGGGTTTTTGGGGTTTTTTATGTTAAGGGGGGTTTTTGGGGTGTTTTATGATAATGGGGGTCTTTGGGGTGTTTTATGTTAATGGGGGTCTTTGGGGTGTTTTATGTTAATGGGGGTCCTTTGGGGTGTTTTATGTTAATGGGGGTCTTTGGGGTGTTTTATGTTAATGGGGGTCTTTGGGGTGTTTTATGTTAATGGGGGTCTTTGGGGTGTTTTATGATAATGGGGGTCTTTGGGGTGTTTTATGTTAATGGGGGTCTTTGGGGTGTTTTATGTTAATGGGGGTCTTTGGGGTGTTTTATGTTAATGGGGGTCTTTGGGGTGTTTTATGTTAATGGGGGTCTTTGGGGTGTTTTATTTTGTTAAAGCTTGATGGAGGCCTATGGAGGAAAAAAATATATATACTGTATATGAATATAAATAATAAAGCTAACAAATACGCCCATCTCTCTTTAAATGTTTGCTTATAACGAGATATTAAATATTTGTTTTATATGAGAGATTAAACCCTATACTATATCGAGATACTAGTTTTGTTTTACGCTGGCGAGAAACGGACTTATCCCCATCTTAATTACTCCGCTTTTACAAAGTTTGTATGGCCGAATATGGTGTTTATTTTCAAAACTTCTCTATAGTGTGATGCAGAGACAAAGCATTTTAATATTTGTCCATTAACTACCTACAAACATGTGTTAATAAACGTTCGTATTATGCGTAATTTACCAAACCTCATCTCGCGCCAAGTTCACCCATCTCCACTCGCAATTGTTCGTTTTAATTTGGTTGCACTGCTAGTTTGCCCTCTCTCACTCTACCCTCCGTTATTCTCCCAAACTTTTCCTTCCTCTGTTTATGATCCCTCGTTCGTCTTCTTATCTCTTCCTTCACTTCCTTTATCCATTATATTTCATCTTCTTCGTAACCCCTTCTGTACCTGCGACGTCCTTTTAATATTATTCTGGCTACTAGTAGACGATTTTATACAGTTTAAAAAGGGACTCCAGCAATTAACAGGCTTCGAACTATTGCAATCCTTTTTATTACCAGACTATTTTATTCAGTTTAAAAAAGGGCCTCCAGCAATGAACAGGCTTCTATCTATATCACAATCCTTATCACTACCACAGATCCCTCTTGAATGGCACAACATCTTCTAAGTGGACCTAGAATACAATGAATAAGACGTCACCGGTACAGAAGGGGTTAAGATGTTCTCTCCAATTATAATATATCCTTTTTTCCCTTTCTTCTCTCGCTCTGTCTACATCTATATATATGTTTGTCTTCATAGGTTCTGTCCTCTTCCTTAGTATTGTTTTCTATTGTTTTCTTGTTATGTGTGTATAAATGAGACACCAGGCAAATCTACCTGAAACAAGTGTCTCCCCATAGTTGAAAGAGTGATAGAGTAAGGACCTTATGGTCCTTACTAGGCTGCGTGTAAAAAAGAAAAAGAAAACAAAACAATCAAATCAACTGAAGGGCTTCAGCTCCAGAAAGACTGTGGACCCTTAAGAAGACAGTGGTTATTTTGGGGGTCTATTTATGTATTTCTATATTCATCTATTTGTTATAGTTTCATCGATAGACCTTCATCAAGCTGCAAAATATACTCCCTAGACATTTGTACATTTTTCGATAGAAAAATGAAGACCGGTTTCTCTTTATAATTACAGGCTCGCTATCGCACGTCAGGAAAAAATCGACACATAATGGAACGAAAGGTCTTGATATTGATTTAGAAATTGGACAAAAGGTTTAAAATCACCAAACTAATGGGCCGAACGTCTTAAAATCTGAAAACTAATGGGGCTAAGTACGAGGAAGAAGGGGGACCAGAAAAACGACCCATCTCCGCTTAAACTGCATATTTCTTCTTTTACGTTTCGTAGGTAAGTGTTTCCTGTTCTTATATTAATCCTGTCATTACTCCGTCAAAAGTCTCGTTCATCTTTGTAACTCCTCAATTTATTACCGTTTATTCTCTTGCATTAAGGAGAGGTTTTTAGTTTGTTCCCTAGACCTCCATCGAGCTTAAAATTACACCCCCTGGACCCCCTTTCAAGATAAGTTTATACATTTATCGATAGCCGGTTCGTCTTATATTACAAGCTCGCTATCGCTCGTTAGGAAACAAATTACACCTAAATGACACAAAAGGTCTTAAAATTGACAGAAATGAGGCGAAATTTCCTAAAATCAGCAAACTATTGGGGCGAACTTCTTGATATATCAAAAGTAATGGGGCTAAATATGTCGGAGAAGGGAATAAAAAAAAAAAAAAATCTTAAGTGAAAATCTTCCCTTAACTTTCAAGCATTTTTTTGTTTCGTATTGTTTCGTCTGGTAGTTTTTTCCCCCTGCCCTAGTGTATCGTTTTATATCCCCTGGGTAAAAAATGTATCACCCATTCTCCTATCTATTTTATAATCACATTTTCCCTCTCCCTCGTATTCGCTATTGTTATCTTCACATTATTCCATTATTCCTTCTTCCATATTTTACCTATACTTCTTTACTTTCTTTCACATCTCGTTGCTATTTTAACTTTTATCTATATTTTATCTGTTATCTTTCACCTCTTGTAGATAATTGTTTTCTGTCCTTTTTGTATTCACTTATTCCTTCCACCAAAATTTCATCCATCATCATATCTCTTGCCCAATTGTCTTTTCTTTTTTTTTCCTCATACTATTTACATATATTTTCACTTTTTCTATATTTTATCTCTGCTTTCTTTCGCCTCTCGTAGAGAATAGTTTGTCAATTGTTTTATTCACTTATTCCTTCGACAAAAATGTCATCCCTCTTCATATCTCTTGCGCAATTATTGTGTCCTAACTCTATCTCCATCTATTATCAGATTTTGTTCTATATTATCCGTTCTTTCTCTCGTCTCTCCTAGCTAATTGTTTTCTGTTCTATTTCATAATCTTCCCTCGTCCAAAATATCATCCATCTTCATATCTCTTGCCAATTATCTTTTGTATACCTCATACTATCTACAATCTACATCTATTTTCCATTTTTATCCTTTATTTTCTGTTCTTTCTTTTTCCTCTCGTAGATAATTGTATCCTAGTCTTGTTTATCCTCTCTCGTCCATAATTTCATCCATCTTAATATGTCCTGCCCAATTTTGTTCCCTCTTACTATCTCTATCTATTTTCCATTTGTCTTCTATATTTTCTGTTCTTTCTTTCGTCTCTCCTCGATAATTGTTTCCTGTTCTTGTTCATCGTCTTACTTTCTCTTCCAAAATATCATCCATCTTCATATATCTTGCCTAATATATGTTCTCCCTTCTTTTATCTCCATCTATTATCATATGTTGTTCTATATTATTCGTTCTGTCTCTCGTCTCTCGTAGCTAATATAATTGTTTCCTGTTATTGTTCATCGTCTTCTTCCCTCATTCAAAATCTCATCCATCTTAATATCTCTTGTCCAATTTTCTTTTTGCCCCACCCATGGCTTTCTCCCAGGGTCATCTATTGGTAGGATGGTAACGTTGACTTGTTTACAGTGGTCGCCATGCTGCATACCTGGGACTGGGAGCGTTACGTACAATCGGCCTAATAAATCATGTCCCAGCTGTCATTACGTTTGGCTGGCTCTGTACTGTCTTAGTGTCTGTCATATGTTGCATAGGGTGGGTAATTGTAGGAACATGTGTGTGTGTATTTCACTCGATATGCAGAAATGAAGCTTAGATATTGCTGATACCAATTATTGATCAAAACATACTTGGTGCCGAGACATCACTTATTAGCACGACTGTACAATCGGCCTAATAAGTGATGTCTCGGCACAACTACGTTTTGACCAACAATTGGTATTAGCAATATTTACACATGATTTCTTCTTTTTGAGTAAGATATACAAACATGTTCCTACACTTACCCACCCTATTCAACATCTGACAGACATTAATACAGCACAGAGCAAGCCAAACGTAACGACAGCGGAAACATTACTTATTAGCGCCACCGTACAGAACATTTAAACTTCCCTGTAAAAGTTTCGTTCCTCGCTGAGATTTTATATTGGACAATTAATATAGTATTATTGACTTAGATGAGTTCCTTGCTATGCAGTATAGGTAGCGCCAACGAACTTGACGCAAATCTTGATCCATGACCTCTTTGTAACACAAAAGGGCCTAGAGCAAACTGACTGTAAATATCCACACCTATTTCCTGGTGGACTCTTCCCAAATGATAGAAACATCAGCCCGATTGCTTTCATTTCTTTTCAGTTACAAGAATTGACTAGGTCAAGATTATTATGAAGTTCGCTAGCGCTACCTATAGTTAATTTACCTTCTCGTGCAACTGTTGAATAAGCTACTACACTCTATATTCAATTATACTATTTTTGACTTCCATGAATAAGATCTCGGAGAGGAAGGGAACTTGTGCAGGGAATATATATGCCAGAATACATGCCCGGAAGCAGGGAAGGGGAGGCATACAACATGGACGTCAAACAAAACAAAGACGACAAGTATCTATCTATCTATCTACTGATCTATTTACCCATCTATATCTATCTCTCTATCTACCCATCTCTATCTATCTAACCATCCACATCTCTCCCTCCACCCCATAAAAGTACTTTAAGAATACAGCCCCTGAAGATAAAATGAAGGTTGGCGTGAGACCAGTGTTGCCAATTTAGCTACTTTCCTGCTAGATCTAGAGGTGTTTACTTCGATCTAGCGGAAATTTGTTACATCTAGCGACATGAATTCTTGCGATATTCTGGAAGTTTGAGCCATTTTAGAGCGAAGTTGTAGACATTGTGGCATTATTCTAGCGATCTTCGGCATTTATATACCCGTCTTGCAACACAATCCCACCCCTACTCTGTTCAACTTTCCAACCCAAGAGTGAAACGTTACTCTGTCTTTCTTCTATTCAACGACTGAGCTCTGGAACTCTCTCCCAGAGTCAGTCTTTCCCTCTTCCTATGACTTAAATTGCTTCAAACTCCGTGTATCCAGGCATTTTGGCTCGAACGTCCCTTGATTTTGGCCCTGTCACTCTTTCAACTATGGGGGAGGCACTCGCTACAGGCAGTTCTGCCTTTTGTCTCCCTCACTCACATAGAAAAAAAATATATATATCGGACTTGATTTGGTAACCCTGCGTGTGGGATACAACATGGATGCCAATTGAAACAAAGTTGACCGACGATCCCCAATAAACTATCCACCCCCCCCCCCCCCCCACCCCTCCCACATTACCTTAGGACCCCACCTGCTAATTACGGCCGGCACCGAACCCTGGACACACACACACACACACACACACACACACACACACACACACACACACACACACAGGCCCTTTTTATCAGTCACCGTAAGCTGGGTTAAAGGGGGAATGGTTGGTTTTTCTGGACCCGCTTTCTCCTTCATGTTTAGCCCCATTCGCTCTGAGAGTCTAGGACGCTTACTCCTTTAACTTGTCGATTTTACGATATTTCGCCTCATTTGTTTGTGCCAATATTAAGACCTTTCATGCAATTTAGGTGTCTATTTCTTTCCTAGCGAGCGATAACGAGCCTGTAAATTAGGTGGAATCGGCCTTCGGCTGCGAAATTTTTCTAGCGAAGAATGTACACCATTATCTAGAAAGAGAATCTTGGGGATGTATTTTTAGGCTTGATGGAGGTCTAGGGAGGACACCTAAATAATAAATATACCATTAAATCGACCAATAAAATAATATACCCATCCCACCTTAAACAGGGCAGGAATAAAAACGAGCCCCCAACCGTATGTGTAAACAAAGAGAGATGCCAGCCTGGGAGGACAGATCAACAAACATATGGACACCGATAAATGAAGGAACACCAATGTATAGAGTATGTCAATAGATCTCACACACACACACTCTCTCTCTCTCTCTCTCTCTCTTTCTCGATCAACAAACATCCAGGCACCAATAAATGAAGGGAAACCAATGCATAGATAAGGTCAATAGATCTCTCTCTCTCTCTCTCTCTCAACAAACATATGGACACCAATAAATGAAGGGTAACCAATGTATAGATAATGTTAATATAGGATTCGTCTCACCTCTCACTCACCTTTTAAAGAGACCAAAGTAGGTGCATATATCCATAAGTCTCCTCATACACTACTACCATCCACACAATTATTTATGCATACTGGATTTGCTACAATTAAACTTTTATATGGATAGTTTTATTTTAGGCAGATGTACTCTAAAAGCATTCACAATTCTCATGTGCACCGATATACACACCATCGCTTACATGTAAATAATAATTATAATAATAAATATAATTGTCGGTTTATTGTTCACTTGCAACCGTGAGGCTGACAATCTACAGTCTTTCTTATTAACCTAGGTACCGGTACAGTACAATTATTAACCTAGGTACCGGTACAGTACAATTATTAACCTAGGTACCGGTACAGTACAATTATTAACCTAGGTACCGGTACAGTACAATTATTAACCTAGGTACCGGTACAGTACAATTATTAACCTAGGTACCGGTACAGTACAATTATTAACCTAGGTACCGGTACAGTACAATGATTATCCTAGGTACCGGTACAGTACAATTATTAACCTAGGTACCGGTACAGTACAATTATTAACCTAGGTACCGGTACAGTACAATTATTAACCTAGGTACCGGTACAGTACAATTATTAACCTAGGTACCGGTACAGTACAATTATTATTCTAGCTTAACTACGAGGTTACATGCGACCTTTGGTGACCATGAGGTGCCGAGTTCCCACCATAGTACCTACGCAGATGCACGGATGAGAATTACGTCTAGGCTAACACAGGCTGATAGTTGAGCAGCTTGGATAGGAAGGGTCCACGATACAATCCTCTTCATCGGGGTAACTGAAAAAACCGGTGACCGGTCAACTCAACCAGTAGACCATTTCAACCAGTAGCTCTCAACCAGTACCAAATCAACCAATACGGTTAGGTTAGGTTAGGTTAGTACTATATTTTGGCACTGGTTGAAATGGTCTACTGGTTGAGATGACATGGAACCGAAAAAAACTTTAGGATTCTGGAGGGTTCGAACCCTCGCGCTCGCGGTCAGCGTACAGCGCTCTATACCACTCGGATAACCCGACCCGACGTGTGTGTGTGTGTGTGTGTGTATACAAACTTTGCGTGGATGGACAGGTAGTGGAGAGTAATAGAGTAATGTTGAACGAGGAATGCCACATCGTTGAGTTAAGGGTTTCTTTGCTTTGCTTCTCTTTATCTCCCTTTCTCTCTTTCTCTGGCTTGTATCCATTCGGCCCCATTCAGACAACTGTTTTAAGACGTTTATCCCCATCCAGGTGTCGATTTCTTCCTGGCGAGCGATAGCGAGCCAGCATTGTATGGACAAATCCGGCTTTGCCGGAGAAATTTAGCTTGCTGTCAAAACAAAAATATATATATGCTGGCTCGCTACCGCTCGCCAGGAAAATATTGACACGTGCAGGAGGGTAAACGTCTTAAAACAGTAGGCTGAATGGGGCCGAATGAATACAAGCCAAAGAGAGAGGGAGAGAAAGAGAAAAAAAGCGAGGTGGGTCCCCTTAAAGGAGGAACACCGAGATATGGATGATGCAAAGGTACAAACATAATATCACCTCCCTAACACACACGAAAATAATACAGCCTCACATTCCTTGAAGCATCATCACGATAATTAATGATCTAGGAAACACCACCAGTTATACTGATGGTCCTCATTACCCCGCTAAGAGCTGTGAATGTCGGGAGAGAGGCGCCAGCGATTAAAAGAGACCTTAATCTCCCCCAGTGTAAACAAACGCCCGGGAGAGACTGATAGAGGGAGACAACTGGGAGACAGCGGTAGATTAACACATGGAGAGAGACACACACATTACTGAATTTTCAAATACTGATAAATATTTTGGTCTCTCTAATGCACGCGGGTGTTAATTACAATTACCAGTGTGTGTGTGTGTGTGTGTGTGTGTGTGTGTGTGTGTGTGTGTGTGTGTGTGTGTATGTATGTACTTCTTTTTAGGAAATATTGTTCTTCCTGATGATAACCGAAAAATGTAAAATACAGATGTTGCCAGGCGCTCTGTCAATACTTGTCCTTGTTATATATATATATATATAGGAGAATGGAAATCATATTTGGGGAAGGTTAAGTCCATACCAAATCTTGGGACCCATGTTTCAGAGTGCACTACAAGGGATTTTTACAGTTAGCCCCACGCAACTCGGGACGAATTTAAGGATAATGTCGGACAGGTTGGGAGAGAGGTATCGTGACCAGGATTCGAACCCACTCACTCCAGATAGTTTTGGAAGAGTTGGGCACCGTATCCACTCGATAATGAGCAAATTGATTTTTACTTAATTCTCCCCCTGGCAAACCGAGATGTGTACACAGCCGTCTCCACCAATCACATCACCAGGTCTTTCTCTCACACACTCTCTCTCTCTATCTCTCTCTCTCTCTCTCTCTCTCTCTCTCTCTCTCTCTCTCTCTCTCTCTCTCTCTCTCAGACCAAGGGAAACAGAGGAATCAAGGCACGTATATCGTAGGAGGGACTGAAGGAGAGCTGGCTGAAATATATATAAGGGCAGAGATCAGCGAGGTAAAGGTGATTAATGAACCTGGGAGTTGTATGGTTAGTTACACAGTCAAACATCTATACTCTGTTTCATTTCATCTGACGGTAAATTGCATCCATTAGTAGCTAAAATTTCAATACGCAATGGAAAAAATATGAAACCACGATGTCTCTGTATCATATTAAGACCAAGTTGATATAATTAGCACCATACATCACTGCAAAAATCTTGAAAATATTTTAGAAATTTTGATGGGAACTTTGCAATTTACTGTCAGTTGAAAATAAACAGGGTATAGTTAAACATTTCAAGGTGGGAAGGGGTCACATCCTACCCTTAGTTCTCTAGTAATGTCGAAGCTGTGAGAGTCTCAACATATATCCGTGATGCCTCTTTCTCTGAAAATATTATGAGGAGAGAGAGAGAGAGAGAGAGAGAGAGAGAGAGAGAGTGAGTGAGTGAGTGAGTGAGTGAGTGAGTGAGAGAGAGAGAGAGAGAGAGAACACACCTCAGAGTCATGTACAATATCCTTCACCACGACACACACGTCAACGATGGAGGAGGGAGAGAGGCGATTAATATGTAGACGTCCAAACTTATTTCGCCCGCTAGTTATTTCGCCCACACTCGAGTTGCCTTGCTTGGAACCCGTGCCTTATCATACTTGCAAGTCAGGGAGTTTAGGTTAGTATATACAGTATATATATATATATATATATATATATATATATATATATATATATATATATATATATATATATATATACCGGTATGTATATTATATATTATATATATATATTATATGTATATTATATATTATATATTGTATATACACAGTATATATATATATATACACAGTATATATATATATATATTTTTTTTTTTTTTTTTTTTTTGTGCATGGAGGAAACACAAGACAGGTTGCCTGTAACGAGTGTCTTCCCCAAAGTCAAAAGTGTGACAGAGCCAAATTCAAGGGACGTTGGAGTCAAACTGCCTGGACACACGAAGTTTTAATGTGTAAGTCATAGGATGAAGGAAAGATTGACTGAGGGAGAGAGTTTCAAACTTCACTTGTTAAGTAGAAGGAAGAGGGTAACTATAGTTTGTTTCTTTTCAACTGACGATGAATTGAAACCCTTAGCAGCTAATTGTTTGATACTTAATGGAAACATATGAAACTACTACGTCTCTGCTTCATATTAAGACCAAGTTTATATAATTACCACCATATTTCACTACAAAATCTTCAAAATAACTGAAAAATCTTGATTGGAACTTTGCAATTTACCGACAGTTGGAAAAATAACTAGGGTGAGATGAGATCTGTCTCTGAGAGGGCAGCGGTGGAGGGGATCATCAGCCCACGGGCTTGCACCCCCGGGTCAATGCCCCCACCGTCTGCAGCCCCCCTTACAGTGCCACCCAATCGGGCGATCTCACCAGTACATAGAAGGAAAAGTAGGACAGTAAAAGAGACAGACAGAAACGGCTAAGGTAAGGTAGAGGCTGCCAAACCTCACTCTGGAAAAATTGATCTCGAAGTGATGTGTTTTTTAAGCTTGATGGAGGTCTAGTGAGGAAACTAAACAAAATATATATAAATAGATAAATAAATATACCAAAAAATACCACTACCCCCTTAAAGGTTAGGTGAGATCGTGGCGAACTTACTTTGGATGAAACTACCGTAAAGTAACACGTATGGTTTTGCACTGCGGCTGTCGGTCGGTGGGGCGTCTACTGGTGTCGCTAACAGACACAAACATCACTTACGGTGACACACACACACAGACGTCTGTCACCTGTCTGTATGTGTCACCCTACTCTAGACTCCACAGACAAAAACAAGAAACGCTGTGTCCTAAATGTTCGCCTGTTTTTTTTTGTTTTTTTCACTGGTTTAAGTATTACAATTCAATTATGCTTAATAAATGATACTAAGGGCTAAATATTCGCCCGGTTTTATAATTAATTTACGATCTGTTTCTAGCACGAGATACCCTAGAAGTAATCTTGGCTGCAAAACCCCGCTCGTGCCAACAGCGCTCAGGAATAATAGAGGTGAAATATATACCACACTCTTGATAGCTTAGCCTAATATTTAGATAAAGGTGTTAAACCAGTAATTTAGAACTCTTTGTGGGGTGCAGTAGTGTCGTAGCCGCAATAGAGGAGAGCGGTAAAATGATGTGTGTAATATTAATGTTTAGATGACAGTTTTAAGGCAAGGTACACGGCTTTATAAGCTGTAAAGTATTATAATTAGTCTGCTTAGCAAATGTTATAATACTAAAGTAAACTTTTCTTCACCATATATACTTTAATTAATTTCATTGGGGGTGTGGTGGTGAGATTAATAAAAATAATATTATATCAAAGTTTAGTTTAGACGAAGCAATTATAACACATTGTAATATATTAATGTCTTACGAGGTGCTAAGAAACCATGTATGTTTTGTTCGTGTTTTGTGACAAGCAAAATAGAACACCCGATATTATCTCATGCTTGCATTAATATCATTGGGAGGTGTTTGGTGTTCGGAGTGAAATTAATTAATTAGATTTTATTACATATTAAAGATTTGTTTCAAAAGCCATGTACAATCCTCTGTGAGCTGTTTGCAGTTATCTACCTATACCCTGTTCCAAATAAGTAGGCCAAAACTCTTGACCATTAACCTCTATAACTCACAAACGACTACAGTAATCCAGCTAACATGTCTACCATTAACCTCTATAACTCACAAACGACTACAGTAATCCAGCTAACATGTCTACCATTAACCTCTATAACTCACAAACGACTACAGTAATCCAGCTAACATTCCAACCAGTTGAGAAGGGTCAGCCAGGGAATAGGTGTGCAAATTGACAGCCCATTTGCTCCAGCCCATTTTGAGTTACAGAGGTTAGGATTCACGATTTCTGGCCTACCTAGTTTGGACAAGGTGACGCTGGTGTAGACGTCATAAAAACGAATGTCCTGCCAAAGTGTAGAGGCGTGAAGTGTGAAGAGTGTGTGATTTAGTTGAGCGCCCCCCTTTGAGCTTGTGGCTGTGATGTTGTGATGAAGAACTCTCGCTCTCTCTCTCTCTCTCGACAGTAATTCTATTGATACGTTTAAGAAAAGACTGGATGATCATCTAATGAAGATTGGATTAATATGAATTAATCAGTAGGCATGTGTAATTTCCCTTTCAAATTTGTTTTTTCCTATACTATATAAAAGCTTTCCTTGTGGTCATTTCCTGACCCATAAGGTGACACTTCAACCTATTATCCGGTACGGCTCTTAGCTGGAGAGAGCGGAGGGTGGGGAGAGAGCCTTCTACTTTACTGTCCTATTCTTCCACTATAAACTGTCCCTGTCCAGTGTCTAGTAGTATTAAGGCCGGACCACCTAGTTGGGACCGCAAGGTCTGTGTGGTCTGAGTATCTGTGTAACTCTGTGTAACTCTCTCTCTCTCTCCCAGTGTGTGATTGTTGGGTGAGCCCTCGTTTTGAGCTTGTGCCCGTGTGTTGTGATGAAGAGCTTTGTGTGTGTGTATGTGTGTCGTGGGATTTAGGTTGTGTGAGTGTTTATGTATGTGTCTGTGATTTAGGTTGTGTGAGTGTTTATGTATGTGTCTGTGATTTAGGTTGTGTGAGTGTTTATGTATGTGTCTGTGATTTAGGTTGTGTGAGTGTTTATGTATGTGTCTGTGATTTAGGTTGTGTGAGTGTTTATGCATATGTCTGTGATTTAGGTTGAACTCCCCCCCCCCCTCCCCTCCTTGAGCCCATTTACAGTATGTGGTGCTGTGTGTGTGTGTGTGTGTGTGTGTGTGTGTGTGTGTGTGTGTGTGTGTGTGTGTGTGTGTATGTGTGTGTGTGTGTGTGTGTGTGTGTGTGTGTGTGAAACCCCCCTCCCCTCCCCTTTGAGCCCATGTGTGTAGTGCTGTGATGAAGTGCTGCTGTGTGTGTGTGCACCAGAAGTTATGAGTAGTGTGAACCAAGACATACCCGACAGTTGTGAGCATCTGGCCTCATAATGTGTTTCACCCAAAATATGTACCGCGTCATCTCCACCTTATTATTAACCCCGCGGCCTTAATGTGCTCAGGATTTTCTCTTCCTTCATATAATTCTCACTCATCATAAAATTAACCCTTTCCTGACGATGATCTCCTTACCCACATCCACGACAGTCGCGGCTTACACATGTCATTCTAAGATGTTCCGAAAGTACGCGAAATGTGCACGATTATTTTATCAAGCCTATTATATTATTACATATATATATATATATATATATATTTTTTTTTTTTTTTTCTTTAATACATACGAGGTTGAAAGAAATGGCAATTTCTGCGTTGGAAATTTTATTATTCAAAGTTTCCAGGTCTCTGATTAGTTTTCGCTGGGTGGCAGGAAGTAGATGAAGGAGATGAGCAAAATTCATGGTGGTACAGGGTTACATAAATGTAAATGATGATACAGGATATACGACGCGTTTCACTGGACAACCAGCATTATCAAGTAAGGATGGAATGATATAAAAGGTAAACAGGAAGGGTATATATAGAGGGTGGAGGATCAGAGGAGGCGAAAACAAGGGGCAAAAATCTACTATTGGTGGAGGGGGTTCTGGAAAAGAGAAAGGGGGAACCGCTTCACGCATGCGCACTGGATGCGGGATGGTGGTTGGTTGGTGGGGTCGAAGCTGATTGGCTGCGTGTCGAGGGGCGTGGCCCTAAGTTGTGTGGCGTCTGCGGAAGACGAAGCTGAAGGAGGTAGCGCGGGGGGCTGCATCAAGGGCACCGGGGGGCGAGGGGGGTGTTAGGTCCTGTAGGAAAGTGCCTTTTGGCAGAAGGAAGGATCTGAAGGTCCAGAGTTTGGTTGTTGATGTTGGGATGTAAGGCTTGGATATATAAAGCTTCGAGTATAGGTAATCTCCTTGGGTCACTTTCTTTATCGAGTATGGTGGTGTGTTTCTCTAACTCGTTGCGTGTGAGGTGAGGGTGGTTAGGGGTGAGATAGTGGTCTTTGATGACTCCAGCCTGAAGGTGAAGAGTTAGCCGACGTGAAAGACGAGTCTGCGTCATACCAATATAGGAATGAGGTCCACAGTCCTCATAATTACAGGTATGTTGGTGGAGGCAGGTTTGTTGCGGAGAACGAGGTTGGAGGTCTTGGGGGATTTGTAGTAAATTATTAATTTGATTTTGTTTTCCGGGTTGGTTGGGTGGACATGCTTGGAGATTATTTCTTTTAAGACGGCCTCGTCATTTTTGTGTTCAGAGGACATGTAATTGCGGTAGAAGATCTTAATTTCATTGGGGGGGTCAATATTAGGAGGGCTTTGGGTGTACCATTTTTCAAGATGGTGGTTGATGGTGCTGGAGATGTCGGAGTTGGAGTATCCGTTATTTACTAAAACTTGGGATAGTCTTTCTAGTTCCTGGTGGGTGTCGGCCCAGGCAGAGCAGTGCGTGAGGGCTCTCCTAACATAGGCGGAGATAGAGGATAGAAGATAACGGCGGGGGCATTCACTATCGCCGTTGAGGCATTGTCCTGTGTTAGTTGGTTTAATGTAGACGGTGGTTTTGAATCCATGGTCGTTCAGAGCTACTAGGATGTCGAGGAAGGGGAGTTGTCCATTGTTAGATTTTTCAAAGGTGAAGTTAAGTCCGGAGGAGGTCATGAAGCGACGCTGGAGTTCCTGAAGTTCGTGGAGGTCCTTGATTTGCACGAAGATGTCATCCACGTATCTACAGTAGACGGCGGGTCGTTGGGCAGCTAGGAGCTCTTCCTCGATGGTACCCATGAAAAAGTTAGCAAAAAGAACTCCTAGAGGGCTGCCCATCGCCACACCGTCTATCTGCTTGTACATGTTGCCCCGGGGGCAAAGGAAGGGGGCCTCCTTGGTACATATAGCTCCAGTAGTGTTTTCAGGGCCTTCTCCGGGATGTCCAGGGTTGGTGTATCAGGGCAATGATAAATTCGACGTAGAATCATGTCAATGGTCCTATCCACTGGCACGTTGGTGAACAGGCTTTCTACGTCGAGAGAGGCGATTGTGTGGTTGTTGTTACGGGGGGCGTCTCGTAAAATTTCCAAGAAATCGTGGGCTGAGTTAAGGTTGAATTGGCTGGGCACGTAGGGGGTGAGGAGGTTGTTCATACGTGGTTGTAGATACGTGGATGACATCTTCGTGCAAATCAAGGACCTCCACGAACTTCAGGAACTCCAGCGTCGCTTCATGACCTCCTCCGGACTTAACTTCACCTTTGAAAAATCTAACAATAGACAACTCCCCTTCCTCGACATCCTAGTAGCTCTGAACGACCATGGGTTCAAAACCACCGTCTACATTAAACCAACTAACACAGGACAATGCCTCAACGGCGATAGTGAATGCCCCCGCCGTTATCTTCTATCCTCTATCTCCGCCTATGTTAGGAGAGCCCTCACGCACTGCTCTACCTGGGCCGACACCCACCAGGAACTAGAAAGACTATCCCAAGTTTATAACGGATACTCCAACTCCGACATCTCCAGCACCATCAACCACCATCTTGAAAAATGGTACACCCAAAGCCCTCCTAACATTGACCCCCCCAATGAAATTAAGATCTTCTACCGCAATTACATGTCCTCTGAACACAAAAATGACGAGGCCGTCTTAAAAGAAATAATCTCCAAGCATGTCCACCCAACCAACCCGGAAAACAAAATCAAATTAATAATTTACTACAAATCCCCCAAGACCTCCAACCTCGTTCTCCGCAACAAACCAGCCTCCACCAAAATAAAGAGCCCGATGACCGACGATCACGTCATTTACCAACATACCTGTAATTATGAGGACTGTGGACCTCATTCCTATATTGGTATGACGCAGACTCGTCTTTCACGTCGGCTAACTCTTCACCTTCAGGCTGGAGCCATCAAAGACCACTATCTCACCCCTAACCACCCTCACCTCACACGCAACGAGTTAGAGAAACACACCACCATACTCGATAAAGAAAGTGACCCAAGGAGATTACCTATACTCGAAGCTTTATATATCCAAGCCTTACATCCCAACATCAACAACCAAACTCTGGACCTTCAGATCCTTCCTTCTGCCAAAAGGCACTTTCCGACAGGACCTAACACCCCCCCTCGCCCCCCGGTGCCCTTGATGCAGCCCCCCGCGCTACCTCCTTCAGCTTCGTCTTCCGCAGACGCCACACAACTTAGGCCACGCCCCTCGACACGCAGCCAATCAGCTTCGACCCCACCAACCAACCACCATCCCGCATCCAGTGCGCATGCGTGAAGCGGTTCCCCCTTTCTCTTTTCCAGAACCCCCTCCAAAAATAGTAGATTTTTGCCCCTTGTTTTCCGCCTCCTCTGATCCTCCACCCTCTATATTATACCCTTCCTGTTTACCTTTTATATCATTCCATCCTTACTTGATAATGCTGGTTGTCCAGTGAAATGCGTCGTATATCCTGTATCATCATTTACATTTATGTAACCCTGTACCACCATGAATTTTGCTCATCTCCTTCATCTACTTCCTGCCACCCAGCGAAAACTCATCAGAGACCTGGAAACTTTGAATAATAAAATTTTCAACGCAGAAATTGCCATTTCTTTCAACCTTGTATGTATTAAAGAAAATTTATTACCTGGCTTTACTAACATAAAACTTCACGAGAATGCCAGACATCGCACCAGCACCCTCCAGTTTCGTGAAGAACTGGTGAAGGACCAAATAATTGAAAAACGAGAGCTCGCCAACAACCTTCGTAAAGAACGAGATGCTCTTCTACGGATTTGGGAAGATGAAACCTCTCCAGACCACCTCAAAGCCGAAATCAACACAGCCCTCGAACAACTCCTTGAACAACACAGAAGACAAGCCGAAAACACAACCATAAAAAAGCTTGCCCGTCTTTATGGCGGAAACTTAAAACTTCCCAAACCTACAAAAGGATATATAAACCTTACTAACACCATTCTGACCCTGGACCAAGAAGACCTCCTCAACAAAGGCCTCAACTGCCACTACAGCTCCAAACCTGGCCCCCACCGGAAACGCCTAGAAACGGAAATCCTCCTGGACGACATCCTACGACTCAAGAAGGATGGCAAGGTCACCACTACTCCCGCCCTACAACCTACTCTCCTTGCTGAAGCCGCCAAAACCAGAGGAACTCACCATAGCAAAATACTCAACAAACAACACTTCCAAGCTGCCAAACAATTAAGAGACAACCCCAACATCATCATCCGTCGTGCGGATAAAGCTTCCTGCCTCGTGATCCATGACAAGGAGGAATATCTTAGAAAAATGGACGTCATCTTAAGTGACAACACCAAATTTAAAAAGATCACCCGCAACCCAACCGACGAAATCAAACGCACTGCCAACACCACCATCACCGCCATCAACGCCAAACAAGGAGGGATCCACCTTAAAAAACTCGTCGGAGAGTACACCCCTGGTTATGCGTACGGAACCATCAAAACACACAAACCTGGGAACCCCCTCCGCCCCATCATCTCCCAGATCCCCACTGCCACCTACCAGATCGCCAAGGCCCTGAACAACCTCCTCACCCCCTACGTGCCCAGCCAATTCAACCTTAACTCAGCCCACGATTTCTTGGAAATTTTACGAGACGCCCCCCGTAACAACAACCACACAATCGCCTCTCTCGACGTAGAAAGCCTGTTCACCAACGTGCCAGTGGATAGGACCATTGACATGATTCTACGTCGAATTTATCATTGCCCTGATACACCAACCCTGGACATCCCGGAGAAGGCCCTGAAAACACTACTGGAGCTATGTACCAAGGAGGTCCCCTTCCTTTGCCCCCGGGGCAACATGTACAAGCAGATAGACGGTGTGGCGATGGGCAGCCCTCTAGGAGTTCTTTTTGCGAACTTTTTCATGGGTACCATCGAGGAAGAGCTCCTAGCTGCCCAACGACCCGCCGTCTACTGTAGATACGTGGATGACATCTTCGTGCAAATCAAGGACCTCCACGAACTTCAGGAACTCCAGCGTCGCTTCCTGACCTCCTCCGGACTTAACTTCACCTTTGAAAAATCTAACAATGGACAACTCCCCTTCCTCGACATCCTAGTAGCTCTGAACGACCATGGGTTCAAAACCACCGTCTACATTAAACCAACTAACACAGGACAATGCCTCAACGGCGATAGTGAATGCCCCCGCCGTTATCTTCTATCCTCTATCTCCGCCTATGTTAGGAGAGCCCTCACGCACTGCTCTACCTGGGCCGACACCCACCAGGAACTAGAAAGACTATCCCAAGTTTTAGTAAATAACGGATACTCCAACTCTGACATCTCCAGCACCATCAACCACCATCTTGAAAAATGGTACACCCAAAGCCCTCCTAACATTGACCCCCCCAATGAAATTAAGATCTTCTACCGCAATTACATGTCCTCTGAACACAAAAATGACGAGGCCGTCTTAAAAGAAATAATCTCCAAGCATGTCCACCCAACCAACCTGGAAAACAAAATCAAATTAATAATTTACTACAAATCCCCCAAGACCTCCAACCTCGTTCTCCGCAACAAACCTGCCTCCACCAAGATAAAGAGCCCGATGACCGACGATCACGTCATTTACCAACATACCTGTAATTATGAGGACTGTGGACCTCATTCCTATATTGGTATGACGCAGACTCGTCTTTCACGTCGGCTAACTCTTCACCTTCAGGCTGGAGCCATCAAAGACCACTATCTCACCCCTAACCACCCTCACCTCACACGCAACGAGTTAGAGAAACACACCACCATACTCGATAAAGAAAGTGACCCAAGGAGATTACCTATACTCGAAGCTTTATATATCCAAGCCTTACATCCCAACATCAACAACCAAAACTCTGGACCTTCAGATCCTTCCTTCTGCCAAAAGGCACTTTCCGACAGGACCTAGCACCCCCCTCGCCCCCCGGTGCCCTTGATGCAGCCCCCCGCGCTACCTCCTTCAGCTTCGTCTTCCGCAGGACGCCACACAACTTAGGCCACGCCCCTCGACACGCAGCCAATCAGCTTCGACCCCACCAACCAACCACCATCCCGCATCCAGTGCGCATGCGGGAAGTGGTTCCCCCTTTCTCTTTTCCAGCACCCCTCCACCAATAGTAGATTTTTGCCCCTGTTTTTTCCGCCTCCTCTGATCCTCCACCCTCTATATATACCCTTCCTGTTTACCTTTTATAATCATTCCATCCTACTTGATAATGCTGGTTGTCCAGTGAAACGCGTCGTATATCCTGTATCATCATTTACATTTATGTAACCCTGTACCACCATGAATTTTGCTCATCTCCTTCATCTACTTCCTGCCACCCAGCGAAAACTCATCAGAGACCTGGAAACTTTGAATAATAAAATTTCCAACGCAGAAATTGCCATTTCTTTCAACCTCGTATGTATTAAAGAAAATTTATTACCTGGCTTTACTAATATATATATATATATATATATATATATATATATATATTCTGACATACGGAGCCCTGTATGTTAATTTAAGAGCTAGAATTAGAGTTGAAGGAGTCGCACTACCCAAACGGTGAAGCAGACTAGCGAGCGAACCATGCGAGTGGGGAAACTGGCTCGCCCGCATACCTGCAAACTACCCTTCACACCTGCGGGCGTCATAGGGGACCCTTGCAAACTACCTCGATGACCGATGCTATGACGTATGATCGACGCCAGGAGCTGTGAGTGGACCAGACACCTGTTATGCGACTCGAGGAGCTATGATTGGAGTAGGCACCACCCTCCTGATTCGTTCCTACACCATCATTGTTTGGTATATAAGACCCGAGTTGTGGGCATTCAAATCAGTCTCATTTGGAGTTGGGGAAGGTGAACTTGCAGCTGGAGGAAGACGGGGTGAAGTATTATAATGGGATTGTGACTGTCAGTCAGATTATATAAATGTGTGTTAAGTGTGTTCGGTGTAAACATTTATGTTATGTTGGTTAGTGAGATATGTGATTGGGAATTAACGTGAACGCTACTATTTATGTACTTAACTATTTGATTGCGAATTAACGTGAACGCTACTATTATGTGTTTAACTATTTAATTTGACTAACTTGTGGACTAAAGCAACTCTTTAAGTAATTGGGTTATGATGAAAGTAATACTATTGTTTTATATTAATACTTACCAGTTCTTTCATTTTCTTTGAATTAAGCTTACATTGCTTAATGGTGCGTACGGTGATGCTATTGTCTCTTATTAGTAATATCGCCTTAGACTAACATGGCTGTGTTAATATTACTTATAGTGATTTCCTAAGCTGAAGAAAGTTCTTTTGCTTCAAAATATTATATTTTGCTTTTCATATTATTTGAGTGAGACCTGAATCGAATCTATGAAACGATCCTGTAACTTTATTTACTCATAATCAAACCTCAATGTTACGTGGTTAAGAAATACATTTAACTAATTATTAAATATATATCTAACTTTTTATGTGACTCCTGATGATAATAATAATATAATACTATTAACGTAAGACAAGAACCAAGAATAATTACATTAAATATAAATAAAAGGACATAAGAAAACTATCTATTCATTTCAAAGAGGGTAAGAGACAGAAATATTCTTACTTTAATATTTATCTTTCAAGACTTTTTATAAAATTAATAGTCCTTCTTTAGCTATAACTTATTCGGTTCATAACCATAGCCTACTAAGCTTCGGTTAAATAATAATTCTTTATAAATACTACATGACTTTAATTAGTTTCAGTATTTTTCATAAGTAAAGAGTATCAGTCAATAAAGGCTACCAAGTCCTAAGATCCAAAAGGAAAGGAAGCAACAACAGGAAATTATTTTATTAGATTTTACTTTTGTTTTGCCTTCAGCTGACGGATACCTTAATATATATCTCTGTGCTATCTAGATTCATCAAGTTAACCACTTGAAGATCAAGATACGTAACAGAAGAGTGGCGACCTTGCCAGGATTCGTTTCATACAGTTTCACTCTGTTTCATTAACGTTTCACTACTTAAAAATCAAATATTAATCATGCCTCAACTAATTAATGACGAAGATGCTCGAGTGTTCATAGAATCAGAACCCACAGCCCCTGATATTGACTGTCTGTCAAAATCCGAACTGAAAGTGCTTGCCTCACATCTCCAATTAACTGTCTCAAACATGTCTAAAGTAGAGGTGGCTCAGACCATAAAAACCCACCTGTTCCCTGTAGGAAGGCGGGGAGGGTGACGGAGCAGTTGGTGGGATCCCTAGTAAACCTAGCCAACTTGATATACAATTGCCACCTGGTTTGAACGGTGATCAAATATTCGAACTAGAACAAGCCAAACTAAAAATAGAACTAGCCAGAATAAATGCCGAACAAGCCAGAGCAACTACCGAACAAGCCGGACTAAGTATAGAACTAGCCAGAATAAATGCCAGTGCAACGACCGAACAATGTGAATATCAATATCGTACGGCTCAACTAAATGTCAATACAAATGCTCCCTTAATTGCTCCCCCTCTGGGATTGACTATGACTAGTGTCATTCCACCTTTCACTGAGGATAATGTGCAGGATTTCTTTGTTTTGTTTGAGGAAGTTGCTGGAGGTATGAAGTGGACAAGAGATCAATGGCCTTTTATGTTGCAAACTGTTTTGACAGGGCAGGCTCGAGCCACATATTTGTCAGAAGTAGCAGAAGTTAGGCAGGATTATGACAATCTCAAAGAAGCTATCTTAAAAACCTATCAATTGCAGCCTGAGGCTTACAGGCAATCTTTCCGAAAAAAACCAGAAGAAAGTAGAAGAAACCCATAAGGTATTTGCCAGGACCATGACTAAAACTTTCAATCATTGGGTCAAGAGTAAGAAAGTCACAAGCTACAACGATCTGAAGGAGTTGGTCCTGTTAGAAAATTTCCTATGGAAAATTGATTTCTGTATCCTATCATTTAAAGGGGAAAAAGGTAGATTGTCTTGCCGACGTGACATGGCTGAAACATACGTGCTCAACAACAAATTTCGTGGAAGAAGCCTACGATATTCTAGTTCTAATTTTAAGTATCCCAATCACAAAATCTGACAGACCCAGTCACAAGCCTATAACGTCTTCCCCAGCTAGCCAAAATAGAAATGTTCCCCCAACTAAAAATGCGACTCAGGGCAATGGTAACAGAGGTGGGCCCCAAACTAATAGTAATGCTCAAAGAGGGAACGTTCCCGTATCCCCTAAAGTATGTACTTTTTGTGGCATGAGAGGCCACCTAGCTTATCAGTGCTGGGCCAAGGAAAAAACCGAGAGATCGGGGCAGACAGTTGCCGCCGTATCTCAAATTCCATGTGTGCCTTTAATGCAGGGCTCCCGACAGAAGGAGTACCTAGCACCAAATGTTCCTTTAATGCAGGACTCCCGACAGAAGGAGTACCTAGCACCAAAAGTTCCTTTAACCCTTATTTAGCGGCGAGCAACATAAGTCGAGTTAAATAAAGCTGGACTATGTGGCGGCGCTCGACATAACTCGAGTGGCAATTTCAGCACGTAATGTGGCTGAGAGAGAGAGACAAGTGGTGGCAGGAGACTAGCGAGCGTATGACTGCTCCAGACCACCGCGGAGAACCTACTGACACAAATCTCAGCTCCCTCCTCCCTCTCTCACTCGCTACATACTCAATTATGTACTGAAAGTACCGAATTACCTGCTTTTTGCACTCGCGTTGCACGGTTATTGCAAGAAAGAAAACTATCCATCATACAAGGATCGTTATGGTGTCATTCGAAAGCTCTGTTTATGCCCTTTCAGGGATAGGTACTTGTTTTACGTTCTGGGTCTTATTTAGGCATGAAAATGATCACGTAAACAGCCCTATTTTGGCTAAAAACACCCCGCTGTGCGGTACACATAAATAAACCGCATAGGCCGCTCGTAAGGTGTTAATGCAGGACTCTCGACAGAAGGAGTACCTAGCAGCTAACGTAAATCATCTAGACAGGGGTGTAGTAGCATGTGTGGTGCAACCCACTAGGGTTAAGCCAATAATAATTTCACCATCAGTGCAGGACAGTTACCGTCCCTTTATTTCATCTGGCAACGTGAGATTAAATGGTTGTATGCATGAGGTAAAAATTCTGAGAGACACAGGTTCTACTAGCACCCTCATGGTGAATCCTTACACTGAGTGCCCACCTGGCGAACCAGTTGTAATGAGAGGTGTTGGAGGCCAGTTTTATGCATACTTGGTAAAAGGCGAAATTGAATGTGAGTTACTACAGGGTGAGGCCACCATAGCTTTGTGTAGGTCCCAAGATATCCCTGTGCCGGGGGTAAACACTCCTTTTGGGGAATGATGTAGCAGGTGAGAAGGTCCGACCAGACCCCATTTTGTCACTTTCCCCTGTTAACGAGCCACTAACCGGTGAGCTCGACAAGGAGTTGCCAACTGTTTTCCCTGTGTGTGCTGACAAACGTTCAATGTCTCAAGTAGCAGTTCCCTCAGACAGAAATGTACCGAATGTAAGAGTTGATGAAAGGGATGATGGGAGTGTGAATGATGCTCCAACTGTGCCTGATGATGTGACTGAGGTGGATTTATCTGAAAACCTTTATGGCTCATCTTGACCCTAACGATGACCATGAAACCCCTCCAAATTGTCCTAGTGGCCTGGTAGAGCTACAGAGAGATGATCGTGAATGCAAGGAGTTAGCTGCCAGGTCCGTGAGTGAAGATGAATGTGAGAAGGAGGGTGGTGAATGTTTCTACCTCAAAGGAGGAGTATTGTGGCGAAGATGGAGACCGCCACACAGACCAATCGATGACGGGGCTTGGGACGTCCATCAAGTAGTAGTCCCCAAACCTTGTCGTAGAGATATAATGGAAATGGCACATTGTATACCATTGGCAGGACACCTAGGTGTGAGAAAAACTCTAGACAGAATCAGAGCCCACTTTTACTGGCCAGGAATGCGTGCAGATGTAGTGGAGTGTTGTAGAGTGTGTCACACTTGCCAGATGACAGGAAAACCCAATCAGAAGGTGCCTGTACATCCTCTGGTGCCCTTGCCCGTTTTCGAGAATCCTTTTACTCGGGTGGTAGTGGACATTGTAGGCCCATTGCCTAAGACTTCCCAAGGTAACCTTTATTTATTAACTATCATGGACATGGCAACTCGCTACCCAGAGGCTATACCCTTAAGGACTACCTCTGCTCCAACTGTCATAAAGGAACTGCTCAAATTCTTCACCAGAATGGGTTTCCCCCATGAGGTGCAAAGTGATCAAGGAACTAATTTTACCTCTAACATTTTCCAGCAGTCCCTGAAGGAGTTGGATATCGAGCATGTAAAGTCTAGCACCTACCACCCAGAGAGTCAAGGGGTTCTCGCGATATCATCAGACATTAAAGGGAATGTTACGTAAGTATTGTACAAAGACCGGAGTTGAGTGGGATAAGGGGGTACCTTTTCTTGTATTTGCTACTCGTGAGGTTCCAACTGAATCCCTGGGTTTTTCCCCTAATGAGCTAGTTTTCGGTCACCAGGTAAGAGGTCCTTTGCAACTATTGCAGGATAGCCTAGTTGGCCAGGAGGGGAACCAAAACCTCCTCAAGTATGTTTCAGATTTCAAAACCCGGTTGAGATCCTCATGTGAGTTTGCCGCTCAAAATTTGACAGTGGCTAAAAGCTCCATGAAGAAATGGTATGACAGAAAAGCCCGTGAGAGGGAGTTTAAGCCAGGTGATGAGGTTTTGGTCCTGCTCCCCCTTTTTGGCCACCCTTTATCTGCCAAGTTCAGGGGCCCATATAAGATCATTCGGAGGGTGAGCATTACCGATTATCTAGTAACTACCCCAGACAGGAGAAAGCCCACGCAAGTATTCCATATAAATATGTTGATACCCTACCATAGGTCCCCTGATTCCTCTCCTCCAGATTCTCCCACTGTGGCAGTGAATGTCAGGACCTGTGGGCAGCCTGGTGCGGACAAAGTCTTCAGTTCTCTTACTGATCCGCAACAGACTGTTCCAGAGCCTGAAGGTATCCATGCAGACTTTGACTTGTCATGTAGCCTATCCAACTTTCAGTATAATTCAGTGGCTTTGAGGGAATTACCATCTAAACTATGTCATCTTCCCTCTGATCAAGCGAACCAACTAATCTCTGTTTTATCTCAGGTCTCCCAGTGTGTTCCGTGATACTCCAGGGCTCACTTCTTTGGCCGTGCACGACATCGACGTAGGGGATGCAACTCCCATTAAACTATCCCCCTACCGTGTCTCGCCACAACGCAGGAGTATACTGCAGGTCGAGCTTGACTTAATTTTTTCAAACCAGCTGATCACAAGGGCCTTAAGCCAGTGGAGTAGTCGGTCATACTTGTGCCAAAGCCAGACGGGAGCCATAGGTTTTGTAGGGTCTATAGGCAAGTCAATGCTGTCACAAAGAACGATACCTACCCACTGCCACGGATCAAAGATTGCATTTCCCAGGTTGGCCTCATGCAGCAGTAAGTTTAATTTAATGAGAGGATTTTGGCAATTAGCTCTCCCTTGTAGCGAGGTAAATATTATGCTTTTGTAGTGCGCTTTCAAGCCTTCAGCTGTGAGATATGCCTTGCAGTTCGAATAACGCTCCAGCTACGTTCCGGCTATGTTCTGATGTGGTACCTGGAGACGTTGCCTACTTTGGGTGATATCCTTATTATATCCTCATTATAATCTCGCTGTTGCCAATCTGGTGGTGAATCTATTTATGTATTATGTTTAATATTATGTACTATACTCCTTAAACTCTTTTCTAGGGGGGAGGTCTGACATACGGAGCCCTGTATGTTAATTTAAGAGCTAGAATTAGAGTTGAAGGAGTCGCACTACCCAAACGGTGAAGCAGACTAGCGAGCGAACCATGCGAGTGGGGAAACTGGCTCGCCCGCATACCTGCAAACTACCCTTCACACCTGCGTGCGTCATAGGGGACCCTTGCAAACTACCTCGATGACCGATGCTATGACGTATGATCGACGCCAGGAGCTGTGAGTGGACCAGACACCTGTTATGCGACTCGAGGAGCTATGATTGGAGTAGGCACCACCTCCCGCCTCCTGATTCGTTCCTACACCATCATTGTTTGGTATATAAGACCCGAGTTGTGGGCATTCAAATCAGTCTCATTTGGAGTTGGGGAAGGTGAACTTGCAGCTGGAGGAAGACGGGGTGAAGTATTATAATGGGATTGTGACTGTCAGTCAGATTATATAAATGTGTGTTAAGTGTGTTCGGTGTAAACACTTATGTTATGTTGGTTAGTGAGATATGTGATTGGGAATTAACGTGAACGCTACTATTTATGTACTTAACTATTTGATTGCGAATTAACGTGAACGCTACTATTATGTGTTTAACTATTTAATTTGACTAACTTGTGGACTAAAGCAACTCTTTAAGTAATTGGGTTATGATGAAAGTAATACTATTGTTTTATATTAATACTTACGAGTTCTTTCATTTTCTTTGAATTAAGCTTACATTGCTTAATGGTGCGTACGGTGATGCTATTGTCTCTTATTAGTAATATCGCCTTAGACTAACATGGCTGTGTTAATATTACTTATAGTGATTTCCTAAGCTGAAGAAAGTTCTTTTGCTTCAAAATATTATATTTTGCTTTTCATATTATTTGAGTGAGACCTGAATCGAATCTATGAAACGATCCTGTAACTTTATTTACTCATAATCAAACCTCAATGTTACGTGGTTAAGAAATACATTTAACTAATTATTAAATATATATCTAACTTTTTATGTGACTTTGATATTACTCCTGATGATAATAATAATATAATACTATTAACGTAAGACAAGAACCAAGAATAATTACATTAAATATAAATAAAAGGACATAAGAAAACTATCTATTCATTTCAAAGAGGGTAAGAGACAGAAATATTCTTACTTTAATATTTATCTTTCAAGACTTTTTATAAAATTAATAGTCCTTCTTTAGCTATAACTTATTCGGTTCATAACCATAGCCTACTAAGCTTCGGTTAAATAATACTTCTTTATAAATACTACATGACTTTAATTAGTTTCAGTATTTTTCATAAGTAAAGAGTATCAGTCAATAAAGGCTACCAAGTCCTAAGATCCAAAAGGAAAGGAAGCAACAACAGGAAATTATTTTATTAGATTTTACTTTTGTTTTGCCTTCAGCTGACTGATACCTTAATATATATCTCTGTGCTATCTAGATTCATCAAGTTAACCACTTGAGGATCAAGATACGTAACAATATATATATATATATATATATATATATATATATATATATATATATATTATATGTATATATATATATAATATATACATACCAGAAAATGACCCTGACCCTATAATGGTGGTTAATGTAATCACCAATCGTCCTACCTCTAAATAACTGTTCCCCCTTTTCCCAGACCAAATGTTCACACTTGTCTCCCCTCTTAATAGTATCACCTGCTCCTACCTCTATCTCTCACCTCCATACATCTTTACATTTGTTTTGGTTTTCAACAACACCACTTAAGGGAGGTAGTGGCTATTTTTGTGGCCTATTTAGTCATGTATTCAACAATTTGTTTAGTTTCCTCCATAGACCTCCATCAAGCTTTAAAAAAAACCTAAACCCCCCTACAAGATCAATTTGTACATTTTGTGGTAGAAACATTTCCCGGCCGAAGACTGGTTCCTCTTAAAATTACAGGCTCGGTCTCGCTCGCCAGGAAAAAATCGACACCTAAATGGCACGAAAGGTCATAAAATTGACAAGGAAATGGGGCAAAAGGTGTTACAATTGCCACGCTAAGAGGCCGAATGTCTTAAAATCTCAGAACTAATTGAGCTAAACACGGGGGAGAAGGGGGTTCAGAAAAAGCAACCCTCCCCCCTTAACCCTTTCGCGCACCAGGATGCTATTGCGTCCTTACAGGGATACTTCAACACCTTTGTGACCATCAGGGGTCTTTAGAAACCTTTTAGTTTAATTACTTCAACCTCGGCAGTTGTCTTTGAGTGAGTTGTGGGCAGAAAACTAATTTTGGAGAGGTAATTATGAGATTAAGCTCATTCTATTTCTGAATATTAAATGGCAACACCCTCGACCTGAAAGGGTTAACCCCGACTGTACCGGTGACGTCATTAATGTTCGTCTAGCTATATTTAAACGATTGTGTGCAGCTTGAGGAGTGGTAGTAAGTAGAGGTAATATCATTTTTAACGCTGTTTTTAACCCCAATAACCCCAAATTAAATCAATGAAAGCATGTGATTCTCCTTGGATTCGAACCCAGGATATATCATACAGAACTCACACGCTCTAACCATTACACCATCAAGACAGTTTTTGAGATAGTCTGTAGCCCTTGATTTAGTAGATGTACTTCCTAAGCTGAAGATAATTGTCTAATAGTTGCCAGAATATAATGATGTGTATGTCACCGGTACTTATGTCAGTCAGTAGCCAGCCCTTACTCCCACAAGGGGTAGGGAGGATCAGCAAGAGACACGAGAGAGGAAAACAGAGGTGACAGGGGAAGAACACATATTAGTTCGCCCACAACAAGCAGCACACAAGCATTCAGAAGCACCAATCACTCATCAGCCCCGGACTTAATGGCTTCACCTCAGATGCTATGTAAGGGTTAATTTAATCTCATTCTTCGGTGGCTGCAACCTTGACATCGTGCCAAATGTTCGTGCTTGAGGGGAAGGTACAATTAATTCTTGTTATGAGAGTTTCTTGTCGACCGTTTTATTGTGCTCATACCTTTCTCTTCTGGGCTTGCTGTTTGATATATGGCTTTCGTTTATTTTGAAGTGTGTGTGTGTGTGTGTGTGTGTGTGTGTGTGTGTGTGTAATACAACAATGAAGGGATAAACAGACCACCTGATATACAAGTGTGTGTGTGTGTGTGTGTGTAACAATGAAGGGATAAACAGACCACCTGATATACAAGTGTGTGTGTGTGTAACAATGAAGGGATAAACAGACCACCTGATATACATGTGTGTGTGTGTGTGTGTGTGTGTGTGTGTGTGTGTGTGTGTGTGTAACAATGAAGGGATAAACAGACCACCTGATATACAAGTGTGTGTGTGTGTAATAATGAAGGGATAAACAGACCACCTGATATACAAGTGTGTGTGTGTGTGTGTAACAATGAAGGGATAAACAGACCACCTGATATACAAGTGTGTGTGTGTGTGTGTAACAATGAAGGGATAAACAGACCACCTGATATACAAGTGTGTGTGTGTGTGTGTAACAATGAAGGGATAAACAGACCACCTGATATACAAGTGTGTGTGTGTGTGTGTAACAAGGGATAAACAGACCACCTGATATACAAGTGTGTGTGTGGTGTGTGTAACAATGAAGGGATAAACAGACACCTGATATACAAGTGTGTGTGTGTGTGTGTAACAATGAAGGGATAAACAGACCACCTGATATACAAGTGTGTGTGTGTGTGTGTGTGTGTGTGTGTGTGTGTGTGTAACAATGAAGGGATAAACAGACCACCTGATATACAAGTGTGTGTGTGTGTGTGTGTAACAATGAAGGGATAAACAGACCACCTGATATACAAGTGTGTGAGTGTGTGTGTGTAATACAACAATGAAGGGATAAACAGACCACCTGATATACAAGTGTGTGTGTGTGTGTGTGTAACAATGAAGGGATAAACAGACCACCTGATATACAAGTGTGTGTGTGTGTTTTTTTTTTTTTTTTTTTTTTCTATGTGATTGAGGGAGGCAAAAGGCATAACTGCCTATAGCGAGTGCCTCCCCATAGTTGAAAGAGTGACAGGGCCAAAATCAAGGGACGTTCGAGCCAAAATGCCTGGACACGGAGTTTGAAGCAATTTAAGTCATAGGAAGAGGGAAAGACTGATTCTGGGAGAGAGTTCCAGAGCTCAGCTGTTGAGTAGAAGAAAGTTTGAGAGTAACGTTTCACTCTTGGGTTGGAGAGTTGCACAGAGTAGGGGTGGGATTGAGTTGCAAGACGGGTACCACGTGCCCTACGTAAAGGAGGTGGTATGCACTGGGATAGCTCTGAGGAACACTGATTATTATAGTAGCGATAGAATAGCGAGAGAGATGCAACATTGCGGCGGAGAGAGAGAGATTGCAGAGAGTTGGTGAGTGGACGGGAGTTAATGATACGAAAGGCCTTCCTTTCAACTTTGTCTAGGAGAGCGGTGTGAGAGGAACCTCCCCACACATGTGAACAATACTCAATACAAGGGCGCACTATGCCCCTGTACAGAGCAAGAAGCTGTTAACCCCCTAAGGCGGTTGAGCACACCCAGCTTCTGGGAGGCTGCCTTAGCAAGACTGGTAATATGGTCCTTCCAAATGAGAGCAGAAGAAAAAGAGACACCAAGAATATTGAGAGAAGATGAAGGGTTGATTTTTGTATTGTTGAAGAATAAGGGATAGTCCGCTGGGAGATCCTGACGGGTAGATAGATGGAGAAATTGGGTTTTGGAAGCATTAAAGTTAACAAGGTTTTCTCTGCCCCAATTGGAAATAGTATTTAGATCAGAATTTAAGAGTTCTATGGCTTCATTACGTTTGTCGTTGAGGGATGCTGGCTGGGGCGTTCTGAAAAACTAATGGAGTAGTGTAAGGTTGAGTCGTCTGCGTATGAATGGATGGGAATTAAGGTACAGTTAAGGAGATCATTTATAAAATTAGAAAGAGAATAGGAGATAGGACAGAGCCCTGAGGAACACCGGAGTTTATAGGGTGAGGAAGTGAACAATGGCCGTCCACAACCGCGGCTATGGAACGGCCGGAAAGGAAATTAGAGACAAAGGCACAGATGGAGGGATAGAAACCGAAGGAGGGTAGTTTAGAAATTAAAGATTTATGCCAGACTCTATCGAAGGCTTTCGATATGTCTAGTGCAATAGAAAAAGTCTCACCGAAGTCCCGGAAGGAGGATGACCAAGAGTTAGTAAGATATGAAAGAAGATCACCAGTAGAGCGACCCTTAAGGAAGCCATACTGGCGATCTGAGAGCAGATTATGAGAAGAGAAATGCTTAAGAAATTTGGAAGCAAGAATAGTTTCAAAAACTTTAGAAAGACAAGAGATAAGAGCAATTGGACGATAGTTGGAGGGTTGAGAGCGGTCACCCTTCTTTGGGACAGGTTGAATGTGAGCAAACTTCCAGCATGAAGGGAAGACGTTAGAGGATAGACAGAGACGAAAGAGTTTGCCTAGGCAGGGAGTCAGCACGGAAGCACAGTTTTTGAGAACAACAGGAGGAACACCGTCCGGACCGTACGCCTTATTAGTGTTAAGCCCAGAGAGGGTAGAAAGTACATCTTTAGAAGAGATTAGGATATTAGGCATAAGTAAGAGAGAGGAGGGCGGAGAGGGAGGAATAGCACCGGAATCATCCAAGGTGGAGTTTCTAGAAAAAGTTTGAGCGAAGAGTTTAGCTTTGTCAGAGGAAGAAGTGATGGTTGTGCCATCAGAGTGGGAAAGGGGAGGGAAAGATGAGGAAGAGAATTGTTGGAGAGGTTTTTGGCTAGATGCCAGAAAGCTTGGGAAGAGCTAGAGTTGGATAGTTCAGTGCATTTATTATTGATGAAAGAGTGTTTGGCAAGTCGAAGAACAGATTTGGCTTGATTCCGGGCAGAAACATAGGAAGAATGAGAGTCTTGAGTTTTAAGGCGACGGTACCGTTTGAATGCTTCCTCCTTATTGCGGACAGCAGTAGAACAGGCGTGAGTAAACCAAGATTTTTTAGCATTAGTCTGAGAGAAAGAGAATGGAATGTATGCTTCTATGCCCGATAGGATTACCTCGGTAATGCGTTGAGCACTCTCCGAGGGTCCTCGGCCATGGAAGCAGAAATCATTCCATGGGAAATCAAAGAAGTACTGCCGAAGAGCCTCCCAGTCGGCAGCGCCAAAGTGCCACAAGCGCCGCCGGCTAGGAGGATCGGGTGGCTGTACTGGAGAGATAGGACAGGTGACAGAGATAAGTTTATGGTCGGAGGAGCCCAGAGGAGAGAAAAGATCGACAGTATAAGAAGTGTGTGTGTGTGTGTGTGTGTGTAACAATGAAGGGATAAACAGACCACCTGATATACAAGTGTGTGTGTGTGTGTGTGTAACAATGAAGGGATAAACAGACCACCTGATACACAAGTGTGTGTGTGTGTGTGTGTGTGTGTAACAATGAAGGGATAAACAGACCACCTGATACACAAGTGTGTGTGTGTGTGTGTGTGTGTGTGTGTGTGTAACAATGAAGGGATAAACAGACCACCTGATATACAAGTAGCACCAGTGAATTTATAAGTTAGCGATTAGACTTTGACATTATAGATAATTAGAAAGAAAATACGTGAAAAGCACTATAAAGTTATAGCTATCTCGACGAGGTTACGAACAAAAATGAAGGAAAGTTAATGTTAAATATGAATAGCAAGAAAAGAATATATAAGAAATATCGAGGTACATGTAAAATTAATATACTATACAGTACTCATAATGAATATACCATACAGTACTCATAATGAATATACTATACAGTACTCATAATGAATATATTATACAGTACTCATAATGAATATACCATACAGTACTCATAATGAATATACCATACAGAACTCATAATGAATATACCATACAGTACTCATAATGAATATACTATACAGTACTCATAATGAATATACCATACAGTACTCATAATGAATATACCATACAGAACTCATAATGAATATACCATACAGTACTCATAATGAATATATTATACAGTACTCATAATGAATATACCATACAGTACTCATAATGAATATACTATACAGGACTCATAATGAATATACTATATAGTACTCATAATGAATATACTATATAGTACTCATAATGAATATACTATATAGTACTCATAATGAATATACTATATAGTACTCATAATGAATATACTATATAGTACTCATAATGAATATACTATACAGTACTAATGAATATACTATACAGTACTCATAATGAATATACTATACAGTACTCATAATGAATATACTATATAGTACTCATAATGAATATACTATACAGTACTCATAATGAATATACTATATAGGACTCATAATGAATATACTATACAGTACTCATAATGAATATACTGTACAGTACTCATAATGCTAAAACATATATATGTAAAATAAGTCTACAAATGCGGACCTAGATGAAAGACTATACAAATAGGCAAGTAATATTACAAAATTAGATAGACGCAAGTATATATATATATATATATATATATATATATATATATATATATATATATATATATATATATATATATATATATTATTTATTTATATATTTTTTCTCAGTATATTATATATATTATATACTGTATACAGTATATATAATTATTTATTTATTTTTCAAAGAGGGTAAGCAAGAAGTGAAAAATGGAATAGAAGAATAACAAGAAGACATTTATATAATAAGAATATTTGTTCCGACCCCGCCTGAGGTAAGGAAAGAAAGTTAGTTAGTTAGGTGAAGGAGGGGTAAGGGTGGAGTTAACGAGCCAAGCAACACCTGTCGTTCCTTCTGCCAGGTAGTGTCGGGGAAAAGCCGTGGTGGTGGTGGTGCTGCGGTGGTCGGTACGTGTTTAGAACCTGATGTATACCATCCCCCTTAAAGGGGAATAGACGTATTTATTTGATCATTTGTATATCTGTATCTTTTATATATATATATATATATATATATATATATATATATATATATATATATATGTGGAGGTAAAATCACAAATACGTGTGATCAAAATAAATGTGATAAATGTGATAAAAATATGGCAACAGGCAGTAGGCTGGCAAAACTTTTTGTATTTATATGCTAGTTAGCAACTCACATATGATTTAGGACGGGTATTTAAGCCTCACTCTCCCCCTGCTTATATCTTTACTCCAGCCATCGGTCGGTCGGTTTTCTAGGGGCAACCCTGCCTAACGCTTGCAACCCTGATAATAGATCATAAGGTTAAGCAACGTAGGGTCTGGTCAGTAGTTGGATGGGTGACCGCACCTGGTACCAGCAACTGCAGCACAGCAGTTGCTGGGTGGGTTTGGCATATTGTCCTGCTCCAGCAAAGGCAGTAGCTGGTTGGGTGTACCAACATTGACCAGCTGTTTCCCTAGGGGTGGGTGAAATTTCCCTGGCTTGCCACCAGGGTTCAAGTAGCCCAGGAGTGTTGAACAAACTCCATTCCCTGTCAGTTCCGTCTCACTCAGACGAAAATGAGTACCTGGATTCATGGTGGCTAAAATGAATTCAGGGGCCTGATTGGTGGCTTCCTACAACCAATCAACACACGAGACTGAGAACTTGGTTAAGCCACCAGGATTGCTCAGTGGTCATTGGGCAGGCCTTCTCTTGTGTTCGCCTCGTCCCACCCATACGTTAAACTGGGTACCTGGAGTGTAAAATCGGCCTTGGCGTAGGTCGTATCACTAGGGTAAATTTGATTGCCTCACCTTTACTATATACTTCCGTTCCGTCCGTTCCTGTTTTCTTGTATTACCCTGAAGATGTCTTGAGAGAATAGACGAAAGCTTGGTGTTCCATTGTTTCAATTTTCCTAGCGAGTTTTACTACATATATATATATATTTATATATATATATATTTGTTTTTTCTCCCTAGCCCTCCATCAAGCTAAAAAAACAAGTTCCTCCTTCAAGATAAATTTGTATATTTACCGATAAAAAAGTGTTCCGGTCGAAGGCCGGTTCTTCTTAAATTACAGGCTCGATATCGCTCACCAGGGAAAAATTAACACCTAAATAACACCAACAGTCATAAAATTGACAAAGAAATGGGACGAAAGGTCTTAAAATCGCCAATCTAATGGGGCGAACGTCTTAAAATTTTCGAATCAAATGGGCTAAACATGAGGGAAAAGGGGGTTCATGAAAAGTAACTCTCCCCACTTAAAGATATTATGAGACTTGGTCCTTTTAATGTCAAGTATGTCCCATGTTCCTTGCCATAGTCATCATCTCCCCCTCTCTCTCTCTCTTTCTCTCTGTAGACTTACAATGAGTTACAAGGAATAGTTAGTGAGAGCGAGAGAGTATGTGTGTAAAAGAAAAAGAAATGTGAGAGAGAGAGAGAGTTACAATGAGTTATAAAGAATTATACAGTTAGTGAGAGCAAGAGAGTAGGCCTATGGGAGTAGAAGAAATATAAAAGTAGAATGTAGATACGAGGTGCCGTTGTAAAGACTTATCCCTCAATACTTAATTTTTTTTTTTTTTCTATGTGATTTAGGGAGGCAAAAAGCAGAATTGCCTATAGCGAGTGCCTCCCCCATAGTTGAAAGAGTGACAGGGCCAAAATCAAGGGACGATCGAGCCAAAATGCCTGGACACACGGAGTTTGAAGCAATTTAAGTCATAGGAAGAGGGAAAGACTGATTCTGGGAGAGAGTTCCAGAGCTCAGCTGTTGAGTAGAAGAAAGTTTGAGAGTAACGTTTCACTCTTGGGTTAGAGAGTTGCACAGAGTAGGGGTGTGATTGAGTTGCAAGACGGGTACCACGTGCCCTATGTAAAGGAGGTGGTATGCACTGGGAAAGCTCTGAGGAACACTGATTGTTATAGTAGCGATAGAATAGCGAGAGAGATGCAACATTGCGGCGGAGAGAGAGAGATTGCAGAGAGTTGGTGAGTGGACGGGAGTTAATGATACGAAAGGCCTTCCTTTCAACTTTGTCTAGGAGAGCAGTGTGAGAGGAACCTCCCCACACATGTGAACAATACTCAATACAAGGATGCACTATGCCCCTGTACAGAGCAAGAAGCTGTGTTGAGGAAAAGAACCCCCTAAGGCAGTTGAGCACACCCAGCTTATGGGAGGCTGCCTTAGCAAGACTGGTAATATGGTCCTTCCAATGATGAGAAGAAAAAGAGAGACACCAAGAATATTGAGAGAAGATGAAGGGTTGATTTTTGTATTGTTGAAGAATAAGGGATAGTCCGCTGAGAAATCCTGACGGGTAGATAGATGGAGAAATTGGGTTTTGGAAGCATTAAAGGTAACAAGGTTTTCTCTGCCCCAATTGGAGATAGTATTTAGATCAGAATTTAAGAGTTCTATGGCTTCATTACGTTTGTCGTTAAGGGATTGCTGGCTGGGGCGTTCTGAAAAACTAATGTAGTAGTGTAAGGTTGAGTCGTGTGTGTATGAATGGATGGGAAGTAAGGTACAGTTAAGGAGATCATTTATAAAAATTAGAAAGAGAATAGGTGATAGGACAGAGCCCTGAGGAACACCAGAGTTTATAGGGTGAGGAAGTGAACAATGGCCATCCACAACCGCGGCTATGGAACGGCCGGAAAGGAAATTAGAGACAAAGGCACAGATGGAGGGATAGAAACCAAAGGAGGGTAGTTTAGAAATTAAAGATTTGTGCCAGACTCTATCGAAAGCTTTCGATATGTCTAGTGCAATAGAAAAAGTCTCACCGAAGTCCCGAAAGGAGGATGACCAAGAGTTAGTAAGATATGAAAGAAGATCACCAGTAGAGCGACCCTTAAGGAAGCCATTCTGGCAATCTGAGAGCAGATTATGAGAAGAGAAATGCTTAAGAAATTTGGAAGCAAGAATAGTTTCAAAAACTTTAGAAAGACAAGAGATGAGAGCAATTGGACGGTAGTTGGAGGGATGAGAGCGGTCACCCTTCTTTGGGACAGGTTGCATGTGAGCAAACTTCCACATGAAGGGAAGACGTTAGAGGATAGACAGAGACGAAAGAGTTTGCCTAGGCAGGGAGTCAGCACGAAAGCACAGTTTTTGAGAACAACAGGAGGAATACCGTCCGGACCGTACGCCTTATTAGTGTTAAGCCCAGAGAGGGTAGAAAGTACATCTTTAGAAGAGATTAGGATATTAGGCATAAGTAAGAGAGAGGAGGGTGGAGAGGGAGGAATAGCACCGGAATCATCCAAGGTGGAGTTTCTAGCAAAAGTTTGAGCGAAGAGTTTAGCTTTGTCAGAGGAAGAATTGATGGTTGTACCATCAGAGTGGGAAAGGGGAGGGAAAGACGAGGAAGAGAAATTGTTGGAGAGGTTTTTGGCTAGATGCCAGAAAGCTTGGGAAGAGCTAGAGTTGGATAGTTCAGTGCATTTATTATTGATGAAAGAGAGTGTTTGGCAAGTCGAAGAACAGATTTGGCTTGATTCCGGGCAGAAACATAGGAAGAATGAGAGTCTTGAGTTTTAAGGCGACGGTACCGTTTGAATGCTTCCTCCTTATTGCGGACAGCAGTAGAACAGGCATGAGTAAACCAAGATTTTTTAGCATTAGTCTGAGAGAAAGAGAATGGAATGTATGCTTCCATGCCCGATATGATTACCTCGGTAATGCGTTCAGCACTCTCCGAGGGTCCCCGGCCACGGAAGCAGAAATCATTCCATGGGAAATCAAAGAAGTACTGCCGGAGAGCCTCCCGGTCGGCAGCGCCAAAGTGCCACAAGCGCCGCCGGCTAGGAGGATCGGGTGGCCGTACTGGAGAGATAGGACAGGTGACAGAGATAAGTTTATGGTCGGAGGAGCCCAAAGGAGAGAAAAGATCGACAGTATAAGAAGAAGGGTTAGAAGTTAGAAACAAGTCAAGAATGTTGGGCCGATCTCCGATGTGATCCGGGATACGGGTGGGTTGCTGAACTAACTGCTCTAGGTCATTTATGATAGAAAAGACGTAGGCTTGTTCACCAGGTGGATCAGTAGTGTGAGAGGAGAGCCATTGGCGGTGGTGAACGTTGAAATCTCCTAAAATGGAGATTTCTGAGAAAGGAGAAATGGATAGAATGTGTTCCACTTTAGAGTTTAGATAGTCAAAGAATTTGGGAAAGTTGGTAGCATTAGGGGAAAGATAGACAGCACAGAAATATTTAGTAAGAGAATGACAGGAAAGTTGAGAATTCAGAGGAGTCTAAATCGTGAACACGAGAGCAAGTGAGTTTGTTGTGCACATATGCACAACATCCGCCTTTGGCTTTGAAACTAGGATAGAGAAAGTAGGAGGATACAGAGAAGGGGCTGCTGGATGTTGCTACAGACACCTGAGTTTCGGTGAGGAAGAGAAGATCAGGTTTGTAGGAGGAGAGATGGTGTTCAACAGAGTGAAAGTTAGAGGAAAGTCCGCGAATGTTGAATCTGATCTGATCTGTGTGTGCGAGTTCGTATTTATACGTACAGTTGCTCACATAAATGGTGTTCCTCTCCGTGATCTTATATACTGTATATTAATATAATACACATGACTGAATTACGAATGTAGTTTCTTAGGCAGTGGTTAAGGGGAGATTTTCACCTAAGAGGTTTTTTCTGGACCCCCTTCTCCCTTGTGTAAAGCTCCATTAGTTTTGATATTTTAAGACGTTCGCCCCATTAGTTTGGCTATTTTATGACCTTTCACCCCATTTCTGTCAATAGTAAGATCTTCCGTGCCATTTAGGTGTCGACATTTTCCTGGCGAGCAAGAGCGAGCCTGTAATGAAGGAGGAAGAGAAACCACACTCGTAATTCATAATATTTTTACTTTTATACATAAGATCACGACGAGAAGAAGAATGTATGTGGGCAACTGTACATGGTAAAAGCCAGCTCGGTCCATAACTCCCAACCCGGGTATTGTATAGTGCCGCCGAATTGACCCGCTAACACACTCAAGGGAAATTGGTCACATAAATCGATTTTAGGAGTATAGTTGGTTGTTGGAAGGAACATAATAATTGTGTCTGTTAGTATGCCCGGAGAGTGAGTGAGTGAGTGAGTGAGTGAGTGAGTGAGTGAGTGAGTAAGAGAGAGTGTGAGTGAGAGTTGTGATGGTAGCGCCGAATTAACCAGAAACAGCCTCACGAAAATTGGCCACATCTTTTGTCATTACACCCAGAGAGAGAGAGAGAGAGGGTACGAGTGTGTGTGTGTGTGTGCGTGTGTGTTTTTATGTAAAGTGCATGTTTGTTTGTGTAGTTTGTTTTAGTATATATACAGTATGTGTGTGTGTGTGTGCTATGATGGTAGCGCTGAATTCACCACTAAAAGAAACTCACCCAGATGCCTGCTTTTGATATAGTGTGTGTGTGTGTGTGTACTTACTCTAGTTGTATTGCGGGAGTGAGCATGCTCGTTATTTCCCGCCTCCTATATGTGTAGGTGTTATAGGTATCGTTGGAATGGCTGTGGATGTGTGTGTAGTCTGTATTTTTAGCCAATTGGCGACATCGGAAACGAAGGCTTAGGGTGGATCTGTATGGTACCATTCTCACTATAGACGGTACCGTCTCGCCCGAAGGCTTAGGTAGCCATCAGCTTAGGTGAACCATATGATACCCATCTCGCCTTGTACCATGTGTTTGACTGTGTGTGTATGTGTAAATTGGGCTCACCTTGTCGCTGCCATTTAATCTCTCCCTTCTACCCAGACGTTCACTTTTGATATACCGTGTGTGTGTGTGTGTGTGTGTGTGTGTGTGTGTGTGTGTGTGTGTGTGTGTTTGTGAATGTGTGTGTGTGTGTAAATTGGGCGCATCTTGTCGCTGCCATTAAATCTCTCCCCTCTATCCAGACGTTCACATTTGATATACCGTGTGTGTGTGTGTGCGTATGTGTGTGTAACTGTGTGTGTGTTTGATCTTCTTTCGAGATAGATTTGTAAATGTTTCGGTAGTAAAATGCCGGGAAATGCAACATGGCGTCTGTAAAAAAAAAAAAAAAAAATCCTCTGTTCTTTTATTGGTGTCGTCTAGTACTTGCCGTATGTGTGTTTTTACATATGCAGACTCCGCCCACTGCTGAGGGTGTGGGCGTGATTATGGGGCAGACCGTGTAATTATTATATTATCTCCACTGGTTAAGTTCAGAGATAACCTGGCACATATTACTCATTAGATCTTTTACACTCACATCATGAGGTATGCGTGTGGAGTTCATCATGAGGTATGCGTGTGGAGTTCATCATGAGGTATGCGTGTGGAGTTCATCATGAGGTATGCGTGTGGAGTTCATCATGAGGTATGCGTGTGGAGTTCATCATGAGGTATGCGTGTGGAGTTCATCATGAGGTATGCGTGTGGAGTTCATCATGAGGTATGCGTGTGGAGTTCATCATGAGGTATGCGTGTGGAGTTCATCATGAGGTATGCGTGTGGAGTTCATCATGAGGTATGCGTGTGGAGTTCATCATGAGGTATGCGTGTGGAGTTCATCATGAGGTATGCGTGTGGAGTTCATCATGAGGTATGCGTGTGGAGTTCATCATGAGGTATGCGTGTGGAGTTCATCATGAGGTATGCGTGTGGAGTTCATCATGAGGTATGCGTGTGGAGTTCATCATGAGGTATGCGTGTGGAGTTCATCATGAGGTATGCGTGTGGAGTTCATCATGAGGTATGCGTGTGGAGTTCATTATCAATACGAGTAAACCGTGTGGATATTCCGGAGATTTAGGAATTCCGTCGACAAAAGGTAAAAGGTGTTCTTAGATGATATGGCCACGTGAATATAATGGCTGAAGGAAGTTAGTTAGTTAAAATAGAACTTCAGAGGCTATCAACCCATCTGGATTATTAAGCCAGCACACTGTAAGTCAAGAATAACGTCAGGACTGGAGCTCCTTTTCGAGAACTCTAGTCCCTTGTGAAGAAAGGATGGTCAAAGGGATTTATATGTAATTGTATTTGAGGATATGAAACTCACATCCGTATTCTTAGACGTGTGGTGTCATCCATCCCATAATGAACGAAGATATTAGAACTGAGTGTTAACTGAGAGATATTGAAATCTCTCAAGTTTTAAAAGTTACGATTTATCTCGTCTTATTTCGTTCATTAAGAAGTATGGCTTCACTGTGGGAAGGTTTAGGGAAGGTTTTTAGTTTGTTCCCTAGACCTCCATCAAGCATAAAATTACACCCCCTAGACAAGATAAATATGTAAATTTTTCGGTAAAACATTTTCTCGGCCGAAGGCCGGTTCCTTTTAAAATACTGGCTCGTTATCGCTCGCCAGGAAAAATCGACACCTAAATGGCACGAAAGGTCTTAAAATTGACAGAAAAGGGGCGAAAGTTCTTAAATTTTCCAAACTAATGGATGGGCCGAACGTCATAAAATCTGAAAACTAATGGGACTAAACATGAGGAAGAAAGGGGGCCAGCAAAACAACCCATGTCCCCTTAAGAATACGGCTGTAAGTGCAAAGCCAATAATATGACATGGTACGTACCTTACCTCAGTGTGTGTCAAAGCATGGAAAAGGGCTCCACACCTAAATGACACGAAAAGTCTTGATATTGACATAGAAATGGGACGAAAGGTCTTAAAATAGCCAACATTAAGGTACCGAACGTCTTAGCATCAATAAAGGAATATGCTAAATATGAGGGAGAAGGAGGTCCATAACAAGCGACTAACTCTCCATTAACCACTTCATTACCGGTCACGTGTTTTACAATGTGTCCTGGTAAGTAGTAGACGATTTTATTCAGCTTGCGAAGGCTGTTTAACATTTAAAAGGCTACAAACTATCTCAATTAATCCTTTTTGCTACCATATATCCTTCCTAAGCTTCATAAGAGCGTCTAAATGTAACTAAATTAAATACAAAAGACTTCACCGGTACAGAAGAGCTTAAAAGTTTTGAAAGGTCGTCTTAATCCTCTCCGACATATGACGCGATTTTGAGCCTGTTGGGGATACTTTAAAGCCTTTGTTACCAGCAGGGGTATTTATAAACCTTTAGTTTAGTTACTTCAACCTCTGCAGTTGTCTTTGAGTTAGCTGTGGGCAGAAAACTAATTTTGGAGAGGTAATTATAAGAGTGAGAGAACTCTATTTCTTATTGCTAATCTGGCAACCTCTGCGTCATATGTGCGTGAAAGGGTTAAACTCGGAGGTTTATAAACTATGATTTCCGTATATATTATTCCGACTCCAATCTTTGTGATGCATCTTTGTCTTCGTGTTTTCTCCCACCAGACAATTATATTCAGCTTAGGGGAAAGGAAGTAGTTTTTCTAGACCCCCTTCTCCCTCATGTTTATCCCCATTAGATTTTAGATATTAAGACTTTCTCCCCATTTGTGTGTTAATTTTAAGACCTTTCGCTCCATTCCTTGTCAATATTAAGACATTTCGTGCCAAAATAGGTGAACAAAGATGGACCAGAAAAACGACTCATCTCCCCTTAAAGAAATACGAACCCTGGAGTCTATAATTACCGCTCATCCCCTGTCGGCGCTAGTTCGATCAGTGTCTGTCCAGCCAGGTCTCTGTTTTTGTCTATGCATCCTGGATAAGACCAAATTGCACTTGTGGTATTACGGCGTAGCGTAGTGTCGGATTTATCATAAACCATCTCCAGTTGTCCATGTTATTTGTATTTGTTTTCCTATGTAGATGAGGGAGACAAAAGGCAAAGCTGCCTGTGACAAGTGCCCGCCCCCCTCCCCCCATAGTTGAAAGGGTGAATTTTTGTTGTGTATTTATTTATTTATGTATTTTTGGCAGAAAGAAGTGTGATGTGCTTGTTTAGTGTAGTGAAGTAGATAGCAGGCGGAGTTGTTTGTGAGAGCTAGCTGGATCACTGTGTAGGTGAGGCACAAACAGAAACAGTAAGGAAAGCCAGACAATTGAAACAGGAATTCCAGCAATTCCTTATCAAATCCCTATTGGCCTCTCCTGGGTATTGCCTTCTTCGATTAGATGTACTGTATATATCCAATAGGTTGGACTATAATACACTGGGTAAGGTTAGGTTAGATACTCTACATTGACCTTTATACGGTACCGGTATATATGTATACATTTACATTCACAAATTTATAGACCAAATGCTCCACACGAAGTGCGGCTCCTGTCTCATGTCCCAATAGCGGCGTTCCAGGCAGCCCTGTTCAGAGTTGCCTCACTTGTATTGTTCTTTAATTAAAGATCAGACTGTAAAGTCTGACCCCTCGTCTTTCTTGGTCTACCCCTTGGTGCAGCTCCCTCCATGTTCACGGACTTACATCTTTTCACCCAGCTTTGTTCATCCATCCTCTCCACATGTCCAAACCATCCAAGCCTGCTAGTACGCATCTCATCACTAATACTCTTGATACCTAACTGTTTCATTAGCATTTCACTAGGTATCCTATCTTGCAGTTTGGCACCACAAATCCATCTCACCATTCTCATATAATTGCGTTCCATTCTGATAATGTAATTTGTAGCATTAATCAGAAGTGGGTTGCACAAATGTACCCTCCCAGCCCAGTATATATGTAGTACCGGTAGTTGTTATGTTAAAGGGAAGTTTTTTGTTTGTTCCCTAGACCTCCATCAAGCTTAAAATTACACCCCCTAGACCCCCTTTCAATATAAATTTGTAAATTTTTCGGTAGAAAAATGTCCCGGGCAAAGGCCCTTTTCTCTTAAATTAAAGGCTCGCTATCTTTCGCCAGAAAAATCGACACGTAATTGGCATGAAATGTCTTAAAATTGACATAAATGGGGCGAAAGTTCTTAAAATTGCCTAACTAATGGGGCGAACGTATTAACATTTGGAAACTAATGGAGCTAAACATAAGGGAGAATGGCATCTAGAAAAGCGACTCATCTCTTAATGCGGTTTATTGACCACTATACGGTTTAAATGTGATAATATGTAGCAGTGGTCAGAAATAGGTTGCACAAAAGTACCCTCCCAGCCCAGTATGTATGTCGTTGTTGTTACGTTAAAGGTGAGAAGTAAATGCTCCTCCGCCCTCTCCAGTAAAAGGTGAGAAGTAATTGCTCCTCCGCCCTCTCCAGTAAAAGTATCAGCCTTAGTTTGTTCAGGGGTTACCCCATCCAACTGTTGGCTGCTCGATCCACGCCACTCTCTGTCTTGTAGGGGTGATCTTTTAACTTGACGGTATTTGTAGTGAGCAGCACGTACAGTCGGCCAATAAGTGATGTCTCGGCACCAAGTATATATATTTTGATCAATAATTGGTATCAGCAATATCTAAACATGATATATTGATTACGAGTGAGATATACAAACATATTCCTACACTTACCTACCCTATTCAACATCTGACAGACATTAATACAATACAGAGCGACCCAAACTTAATGACAGATGAGCCATGACTTATTAGGCCGACTGTACTGTACTATCGGCGACAAAAGTTTCGTCGCCTGCCCTGCCTAATGGTGGGTTCACACATTCACGTATATTGCTCCCGTCAGCTCCCGTCTGTTGTAAACGAAGGTATATTGGTAGTTGGCAACCGATTACGTAAAACGTAATGGCATAATACGCAAAACTTTAATGAAATTACGGCCAGTCGGGGGGGTACTCTCGCATGGCGCGAGTAGAAACGAGTAGCCCACGTGGGTCGGGAATGTTGTGGGTGCGGCCAAGGCCGCGCGGTTGCTGATTCGAGTCGAATCATGGTGGGTTCACACATTCACGTATATTGCTCCCGTCCGGCGTATCGCCAATTTATGTAAAGACGCGAGTAGTTTCTGCCCGTGCACGCCCGTTCTTCCACGTCTATTGCACTTCCCGACAGACTTAGCGTAACGGGGCCAGTGTTACGTCAGACGTAATGGAGTCGTATTGAACTACGTACGTGTTTGCGACGTGCGTAAGCATAGCCCCGTTCGACCTCATGGGCTGCACGATTTGCGGGAACACAGGCCACGCCCATGCCACGCCCCCTCAAGACCGGCGTAGATGAGGCCGCATGTCTTGGGATTTGTTAGGTCGTACCTGGACCGGTTCTGGCCAATCGTAGGCACACCCCGTCTGACCAAACACAGACAAAGACAGTCTTTGTCAACCACGTAGGTCTGGGTTGGAATCTGGGAACTACAAAAGGGCAGGAATGGCCACACCATTCCCATTCCCAGTCCTTCATCGGCACCATGAACAACATCGAGGAATTCATCCTGGAGGAGTAACATCGAGGAATTCATCCTGGAGGAGTAACCCGCTGAGTGCCAGCCAATTTTGACGGTGTGCTTCTGCCAGTGCCATATTTTTTTTTTTTTTTTTGGCTAAATCTATTAAGTTGGGAGAGAAATGGTAAAAAAAACACTCCCCTCGCCAGAAATCAGGTCCCCGATGGTCCCGAAAGTAGCTGAAAAGACACTATAGACTACAGAGACTTTTATGGTATCGGAATGTATGGGTGGGAGGGTGGTTTTGGGGTTGGTTGGGGGAAGGTAGAAGGGTAATTGACTTGTGTTACACATATGAAGCCGATTGGTGAGGTAGTTTCGCCACCACGGATTTTCCTTTTTTTCCTTTCCTTCGTACGGATACGCTAGAAGTGGGTGGTGGGAGGAGGTTGGGGGTGTGGGGGGGGGAAGGCAGAAGGGTAAGAGACTTGTCACACAAATATGGAACCGATTGGTGCAGTCGTTTCGCCGCCACAGATTTTCCTTTGTTTTCCTTTTCTTCGTACGGATACGCTAGAAGTGGGTGGTGGGAGGAGGTTGGGGGTGTGGTGGGGGGAAGGCAGAAGGGTAAGAGACTTGTCACACAAATATGGAACCGATTGGTGCAGTCGTTTCGCCGCCACAGATTTTCCTTTTTTTTCCTTCTGACGGGACCGACAGTCAGCGAGTGGGTGGGAGGAGGGATTTGGGATTTTTGTGGTGGGTAGCCTAAAGGGTAAGGTACATGTGGTAAAAATATGAAAGCCATAGGTGCAGTCGTTTCGCTGCTACGATTTGTTTTTCGGCAGGGTGCAGAGGGTGGCAGGGTTGGCTTGTTGGTTGCTGCTCCGGTGTGGTGAGAGGTGTGACTGGAGGGTCCCTCGCTGGTCCCGTTGTCCCCTCGTACAACGATGCCGCGTCTTCCCGCCAACCCGCAGTGCGGCGGTTCTGCCAGATGCGGCCTAACTAACGTATACTTCCATGTTCGACTGGAACTTTCTACGATTTGACGAGAGCAGCTCTCGTCTCACGTGGTAGCTGCTACGTCCGACGAGGATGCTCTGGTCAGACGACCGTGGTGGCCTGGTCGGTCGTAAGTTTCCCCGTCTTTTGACATACGTGAGGGCGAGCCACGTTCCTGATTCGACTCGAATCAGCAACCGCGCGGCCTTGGCCGCACCCACAACATTCTCGACCCACGTGGGCTACTCGTTTCTACTCGCGCCATGCGAGAGTACCCCCCCGACTGGCCGTAATTTCATTAAAGTTTTGCGTATTATGCCATTACGTTTTACGTAATCGGTTGCCAACTACCAATATACCTTCGTTTACAACAGACGGGAGCTGACGGGAGCAATATACGTGAATGTGTGAACCCACCATCAGGAACGTGGATCGCCCTCACGTATGTCAAAAGACGGGGATACTTACGACCGACCAGGCCACCACGGTCGTCTGACCAGAGCATCCTCGTCGGACGTAGCAGCTACCACGTGAGACGAGAGCTGCTCTCGTCCATCGTAGAAAGTTCTCGTCGAACGTGGAAGTATGCGTGCGTTTGGCAACGCCGCCGCTCTGCGTGTTGCCGGGAAGACGCGGCAATGTCGTACGGGGGGGGTATATAGGGACAGCGTGAGTGACTGTCGTCATACCTCACACCACACCACGACGACCAACACCATCCCTGCTACTCTGCCACCCTGCCACCCTGCATGCCACCCTGCCACCCTGCATGCCACCCTGCCCGCCACCCTGCCACCCTGCATGCCACCCTGCCACCCTGCATGCCACCCTGCCACCCTGCATGCCACCCTGCCCGCCACCCTGCCACCCTGCCCGCCACCCTGCCTGCCACCCTGCCACCCTCTGCTGCCACCCTCTGCACGCTGCCCTGTCCTGCCCTGCCCTGTCACCATGGCTACCAATGCTACCAAGAGAAGTATGAAGACGTCTTCAATCTCACCACCTGGCCCCACGCCTGCAACCTCGCCTGTCCCCTTGACCTCTCCAACCTCGCCTGTCCCCTCGACCTCTGCAACCTCACCGCCTGTCCCCTCGACCTCTGCAACCTCGCCGATTAACACCTCTGACGGTGAAGTGTTAATGAATATAGCCGACGATGATGGAGAGGTGTTGGACGTCGACGAAAGTGAGGAAAACCTCGACGAAGTTGACCAGGAACAGGGACAGGATCAGCCAACAGCAACACAACCCAAAAAACGCCGCCGGAAGAGCACCAACATTATCCTGACGGAGGCGCAGGAGCGTATGTTGGGAGACTGGCTGGAGCAGGATGTGCCTTATCTGTATGATAAGGGTGATAACCGCCACAAAGAGAAGGAGCACATCGACCATGTTTGGGCGGAGAAGGCAGCCAGTCTGGACCCCCCCATCACCGCCTCGGAGTTATTAACCTGGTTCACCTCTCTCCGCTCCAAGTTTGGCAGGCTGACCAAGGACAAGAGTGGTGAGGGGGCCAAGAGGTTGACTGAGAGGGAGAAGTGGATACTGACCATGTTCCACTTCCTGAAGCCCCACATCGTGCGACAGAAGAAGCCCAGGAATCTGGGTATGCCTCAGGTACGTTTATATTTGCTTGTTTCCCAACACTTTCACTATTAATTCGTCAACAACATCAATAATTTCCTGGCGAGCGATAGCAAGCCAAAAGTTTTTGCGTCCTCAGGACACGATTTATTTTTGTCTGAAATATTTTGCTTATTATGGTGCCTTGATTTTTGTACAATTATCTTGTTAACTTAATTCTATAATTACCTTAAATTTTTGTTAATGAAACACATAATAACACAAAGAATTTTATTAATTTCATTTAAAGGTTACAAAGATGAATGGTTATGTTGATTGTGATTTAACAGTTCATAAATAATTAACATGTTACTAATTATACATTCATGTCTCAACAGTCTGCTGCCCAAGCTGCCGAAACTTCTCCTGTGTGTGGACCTCTGCCTGATGACCCCGCCCCAGCAGACGCCGATGAGGAAGACCAAGCAGCCGGCAGTCAGGAGAACACCACCCCAGCCATCTCCATGCCTCCGCGGAGGACGAAGCAGGGGAAGCCTCCTGGTGCTGTTCCTGCAGCCCACGGATCCGGAACCCTGGAGCAAGTGAGTAGAGGAAATATTAGTTTCATAATAGCAACAATAACTTTCAACATATTGTCTTCCCAGATTACCACATATTTTTGTGTAATAATGTGTCTTGTGTTGTGTAACGTGTTAGTCTTATATTTTTCCATAATGGAAACAATAATTTTGAAGAATTTAGGCTTCCCAGAATACCACATAATTTTATTTTTTAACATTAATAATTGGGTCATTATTGACATAGTTTATGTTTCGTGTATTGTGTAACGTGTAAATATTCTCTTTTTCCATAATGGAAACAATAACTTTGAAGATTTTAGGCTTCCCCGAATACCACATAATTTCATTTGTTAACGTTCATAATTGGTTATTTATTGAAATATGTTATGTTTCGTGTGTTTAATGTTCTCTTGTACCTTGTTCCCTTACCAGGTCCTTGCCACTGCGGAGCAGGTGCGGCAGAACCTGGCTGGGGTGGCTGGTTTGGTGGAGGACCCCGAACTCCAGTATTGGCGCGCCTCCATGGATGTCTTGGCAAAGGACTGTGTGGGGCTGCCGCCAAAGTTTAAAAATCCCTTTAAGAGTGAGCTCATGGCAGCCCTCCACAGGTTCAAGACTGCCTTTGAGGAGGGAGTCACCACTGTTGGTCCGGACCTCATGCTGCATGCCATAAGAAATTATGGCATTCCGGCGCCACAACCTCAACCTCAACCACCTCAACCTCAACCAACCGCTACTGTCATGTACCAGGGGAATCCTACAATAACACTGCCTCAATCAGTGTTGCCAAAGCCTGCTCCTACGTACGTGCTACCTCCACATCAGCTTGCAGCACTGCAATCGTTAATTATGCGGCCGCCCCAGTCGGCAACACCCCCTGCCACATTCCACCCACCCACTACCTCAACACCAACGCACTTAGACCTCTCGCAGTTGAGCTCCCAGTTTGGGCTTGGGAACACAAGCTTCAACTTTGAAAATTATCTGTCTGCATCCTCACCTGCACCTTCGAACCCAGCTACGCCGGCACCAAATATTGATCCCGAACAGACCCTGGAGACCCCCAAGAAACAACCCAGCCTGGAGACAAAAAAGTGCCATAACTTTATGAGATATTTTCTAATGAAAGATGTATTAAAAATAAAAAATCCAAATAGTGATGACGTGTGTGTTTATAATTCCAATTTTTTAGCTAAAGTATTTATTAATAAGATGACAAATGAAATATATCCTGAAGGTAATAAACAAGAAAAGACTAATTTAAAAAAAAATTACTGATAATATGGTTAATAATAAATATAAAAAATCATGGAAAATATAAAAAAAAAAACAGTACAAAACAAATGAAGCATTGAAACAATTAACAACGTGATTGAAATATAACACTAAAAGATAAAGAGAAAGTAAGCAGGGAACTATTAAAGTACTTAAAGGAAAATTGAAAATATACAATACAAAATATATGGGAAAGCCTACAAACTTTACAAAACATCAAAAGTAAATTATAAAAGTACAATACTTACTAAACTGGCAAAAAATATATAACTAAATTTTAAGATGAAACTGAAATATACAGAAAAATAACCAATAAAAAGGGGAAAACCTCACTCACCTAAATACGGTCATCCTGCCAACCCACAGATCCTTGAGGGGAAGAGAAGTATGTCTTGAGGTAGTCCCGTTGCTCCTTGGCAAGCCTGGTTGCAGTGTTGCGGGACCCAGGGGGCATGTTTCTTCCTACAGGTGGGTCAGTCCTCCAGAGGCCAGGTATGAGTTCGTGGGTGTCTGGGTCCTCTTGATCTACCTCTGCTCGGGGTGGGTTTCGTCCTCGTAGGATGTTGTGCAGAATGCATGAGGCCAACACAACAACCTCTGCACGCTCAGGTTTCATAGATATTGGAGTGTGCAAAACTCGGAAGCGGTTAGCAAGAATGCCAAAGGCGTTCTCTACCACCCGGCGGCCCCTGCTGAGTCTGTAGTTGTAGATCCGTTCAGGTTTCGAGAGGAATCGTTGGGGGTAGGGCTTCATCATGTAAGGGCGCAGAGGGAATGCATCATCCCCTACTAAGAAGTAGTCCGTTTGTGGTCCATTTTGATCGGTAGAGATGACCTCGGGGGGGGGCAGTTTGGCAGTCTGTGTTTCAAGCAACTTACACAGAGGGGTTTGTGCAAAGCCACCACCATCAGACTCTGATCCTATGGCCCCAACGTCGACGTAGATGAATTTGTAGTTTGAGTCAACAATTGCCAACAGGACAATGGAAAAAAACTTCTTGTAGTTGAAGTAATATGTGCCACCGAAGGAGGGGTTGCGGATCCGTATGTGTTTGCCATCAATGGCTCCCACACAATGCGGCAGGTTCCATCGTTCCTCAAAGCCGCTGGCAACCTCCTTCCATTCATCAGGCGTTTGTGGCGTTTTGAGCTCCTGATCTCCGTAGACAGAGATGATGGCCTGGCATGTGTCTGGAACAATTTGGCTGATGGTGTTGTGGGCAACACGAAAGTTGTATTGCAGGCTCTTATACGAATCACCCGTAGCGAGGAAACGTAGGGTGATGGCCACCCGCAGCCCAGGAGGAATGGGTTTCCGCCAGAACGTAGGTTTCCTCTGAATGATGGGCGTGACACGTTCCACAATCTCATCAAATAGTTGTTTGTCTACCCGGGTGAAGTTCTTGTACAGTAGTGGACATTCTCTGGCCAACTCTTGCATGAGGTTCTCATAATGGCCATGTTCAGGCCTCCGTTGTAGATATGGCCACACCCACACTTTCCTCTTGGTCCTTTCCTTCTTCTTCTCTTCTTCCTCTTGATGGATGGAGTTTGCTATTGCAAGTAATTTTAAGACATCTATGTAGGCAATGATGCATTGTATGAGCCGCGTGTTATGCCTAATCTCCGGTTTGATTAAGGAGTTCACATATTTGAACTCCTCCAGGATGAATTCCGTGATGTTGTCCATGGTGCAGAGGAATGAGTGGGAATGGGAAAGGTGTGGCCATTCATGCCCTTTTGTACTTCCCAGATAGCAACCCCGACAGACGTGGTTGACAAAGACTGTCTTTGTCTGTGTTTGGTCAGACGGGGTGTGCCTACGATTGGCCGGAACCGGTCCAGGTACGACCTAACAAATCCCAAGACGTGCGGCCTCAGCTACGCCGGTCTTGTGGGGGTGTGGCATGGGCGTGGCCTGTTTTTCCGCAAATCGGGCAGCCCATGAGGTCGAACGGGGCTATGCCTACGCACGTCGCAAACACGTACGTAGTTCAATACGCCTCCATTGCGTCTGACGTAACACTGGCCCCGTTACGCTACGTCTGTCGGGAAGTGCAATAGACGTGGAAGAACGGGCGTTCAACGGCAAAAACTACTCGCGTCTTTGCGATACGCCGGACGGGAGCTGACGGGAGCAATATACGTGAATGTGTGAACCCACCATAACAGCTCTAACCCCTTCTCTCCCCCATCACCCTCACAACCACACCCCATAGTCTGCCATCTGGTGTTAGAATTATGCATGTTTTGCACACCTAACATCATCGAGCCCATGCATATCGTGGGTCAGGGTGAGGCAGGAGAGGCAACAGGACTTTTAGCCGCCGACTGTACACCAACGTGTGTCGAAGTTATTCATATACGGGTGGGTGGGTGGGGGGGGGGGGGGGGTTTACCTACACTCTCACACACACATGTGAAAAGAGTTGAAATTAACACAGATATATGAAAAATATAGAGAGACAGTCAAACACCCACCCCAAGGCAAAATAGAGAGGCGGATGGACTTCATCAGGCCACAGCCATCCGCCGTAATCGGTTTTTTGTTATAACTGTGGCAAACCGGCTATCTCTATAATACCTGGTGTAGAGTGTTTGCCCTAAACGAAAAAGTAGTATAGTACTAATGAAATAGTCAAAATCAGGGGGTTGACAAATTCGGGAAGTCAATTTTGTAGTCAGAAGTAGAGTAGACAAAATCAGTTAGTTCAAATTGGGGAAGTCATATTTTGTTGTCGGATATCGAAGAAGAAATCCATTAATTACTTCAAAAAGTATTGAAACATATTTAGCATGAGATAAAGTGAGGTTGAGCTCTGGGAGGCAGGGGACGCTCAACCCCCACTCTGACAGGATCAGCCCATCTCCTTGCACACAAAACAGTGGTTTATATCTCTCTCTCTCTCTCTCTCTCTCTCTCTCTCTCTCTCTCTCTCTCTCTCTCTCTCTCTCTCTCTCTCTGTGTGAATTATTTTAAGGTAGACTTTGATAATATCCGTGAACTTTCTACTCTCAGCCATTATTCACGACCAAGCCACGAGTTACAAGGCTTCTACATTGTTACATATTCATACAAAGGTTCCTCTCGTGTTGGCTGGGTAGGGGGAGGTAAGCGCTTTTCCCGGACTCTCTTCTCCCTCATGTTTAGCAAGATTTTAAGACGTTGTTTCCACTAGTTTGGCGATTTTGAGACCTTTCGCCCCCATTTCTTTGTCAATATTAAGACCTTTTATGCCATTTAGGTCTTCTTCCTGGCGAGCGAAAGCGAGCCTGTGATTTTAAAAGAAACCGGCCGAATAGCATTTTTCTACCGAAAAATTTACAAATCTATCTTGAAAGGGAGTCTAGGTGTTTATTAAGCTTGATGGAGGACTATTGAGGAAACTCAAAAATAGAATAATAATTAAATATATAGATCAAAAAATTAGCACTACCCCCTTAATATATTGTACATTATATAAACATCTTGTGTTCTCTAATATATTGTATATTATATAAATATCTTATAAGAACATAAGAAAATGGGAGTCTGCAGAAAGCCGATTGGCCCACACAAGGCAGATCCCTCTCACACCCAACCCTAATTATAAGCCCAGCTTACCAACACCATAAGGACCGACCTCACCAAAACGGTCAGAGGTCAGAACACAGGGTCTACATTATATAAACATCATGTTGTGTTCTCTAATATATTGTACATGACAACACTTTCGGCTCGTACTACATTATATAAACATCATCTTGTGTTCTCTAATATACTGTACATGACAACACTTTCAGCTTCTACTACATTATATAAACATCATCTTGTGTTCTCTAATATATTGTACATGACAACACTTTCAGCTTCTACTACATTATATAAACATCATCTTGTGTTCTCTAATATATTGTACATGACAACACTTTCAGCTTCTACTACATTATATAAACATCATCTTGTGTTCTCTAATATATTGTACATGACAACACTTTCAGCTTCTACTACATTATATAAACATCATCTTGTGTTCTCTAATATACTGTACATGACAACACTTTCAGCTTCTACTACATTATATAAACATCATCTTGTGTTCTCTAATATATTGTACATGACAACACTTTCAGCTTCTACTACATTATATAAACATCATCTTGTGTTCTCTAATATACTGTACATGACAACACTTTCAGCTTCTACTACATTATATAAACATCATCTTGTGTTCTCTAATATATTGTACATGACAACACTTTCAGCTTCTACTACATTATATAAACATCATCTTGTGTTCTCTAATATACTGTACATGACAACACTTTCAGCTTCTACTACATTATATAAACATCATCTTGTGTTCTCTAATATATTGTACATGACAACACTTTCAGCTTCTACTACATTATATAAACATCATCTTGTGTTCTCTAATATACTGTACATGACAACACTTTCAGCTTCTACTACATTATATAAACATCATCTTGTGTTCTCTAATATACTGTACATGACAACACTTTCAGCTTCTACTACATTATATAAACATCATCTTGTGTTCTCTAATATATTGTACATGACAACACTTTCAGCTTCTACTACATTATATAAACATCATCTTGTGTTCTCTAATATACTGTACATGACAACACTTTCAGCTTCTACTACATTATATAAACATCATCTTGTGTTCTCTAATATATTGTACATGACAACACTTTCAGCTTCTACTACATTATATAAACATCATCTTGTGTTCTCTAATATACTGTACATGACAACACTTTCAGCTTCTACTACATTATATAAACATCATCTTGTGTTCTCTAATATATTGTACATGACAACACTTTCAGCTTCTACTACATTATATAAACATCATCTTGTGTTCTCTAATATATTGTACATGACAACACTTTCGGCTTCTACTACATTATATAAACATCATCTTGTGTTCTCTAATATATTGTACATGACAACACTTTCAGCTCCTACTACATTATATAAACATCATCTTGTGTTCTCTAATATATTGTACATGACAACACTTTCGGCTCCTACTACATTATATAAACATCATCTTGTGTTCTCTAATATATTGTACATGACAACACTTTCGGCTCGTACTACATTATATAAACATCATCTTATGTTCTCTAATATACTGTACATTATATAAGGTTCTTCTTGCAATGCAAAATATGTTCATAATTTCTTGTTATATAATGCTGAGAGTATACAAGTACAGTCAACTTGTATAATCCACAGTCTTAGAATATTGTTTAGGCTTATGAAAAGCTTAACAGGTAATGTATAAAATATATGTGCAATGTATAATATGGAAAAAGAGATGAATTAAGAAATGTATAAGCACTACAGTTTCCTACAGCAATCTGAAAAATTATAATTGCATAACTAAATTTTCCGAGACTGCGGATTAAACGAGTTGACTGTACCTCATGTGTATTTGCGAGATATACTGCATACCTAGGCTGTTAGATCAAAATGGGTGTATTTATATATATATAATTATATATATATATATATATTATTTATAAAAAAAAAATCCTACCTCTATTTATTTTCTCGAGAAAAAAAAACTATATTTATGTATCAGCTATCATCAGAACATTTTATTCAACTTAAGACAGACCACTTTGTAGTCAACTTGTTAAAATATTGGAGACACCGATCAATAAGTCATGGAATATTTGGCTCAGCCTCTTTGCACTGAATGTTAAGCTCAACTTTATAGACGAAATATCACCGTTGGTCCATCATTATTGACGAATACAGGAAAAGTCAGTCCATTATTTATTATGTTATCTCCACCAACCAACTTTACTCCTAAACTCGATTAATGACATTAACAAACAGTGGGTACCACACAAAAAGATGTCTGTCGTCGTTGTCGTCGTCGTCCGTCTGTCTCGAAACTCCTCCTAGACCGTTGGACGGATTTTCACCAAATTTCACACGAACATTTGTTGCGTGAATGCGAACGTCAGTCAAAAATATATGTTTTGAATTTATGCAATTGTTATGATTTTAGGTCCAAAATATGGTTTTACCAAGGCCCCCCCCCCCCCAACCACCTCCCTCCCCCACCCAGCAATGATGGCGTTCTAAGTGTCCGAGCCCCTTGGGCTCACACTAAGCACGCATTCGTTCTGGGGGCGAAAACATCTCACTCCGTATTTGCTAGGTTAAGTTAGTTTAATTGGCATTAGAAGTGATGGTAGTAATAGTGGGATTGATGGTGATGTAGTTATGATGGTGATAATAGTATTGATGATGGTCGTATTTTTATTGATGATGATGACAGTAGTGATGATGATGACAATAGTAGATATGATGGTGACAATAGTAGATATGATGGTGACAGTAGTAAATATGACGGTGACAATACTAGTAGTAGTGATGATGGTCATAATAGTAGTGATGATGGTCATAATAGTAGTGATGATGGTGATACGTAATGATGATAGTTGTAGTGATAATGATGACAGTAGTTATGATGGTAGTGACGATGGTGTGAGTATTAGTGATGATGGTGAGTAGTAGGGATGATGGTGAAAGTTGTAGTGGTGATGACAATAGTTGTGATGATGAAGATCATAGTAATAGTGATGATGGCAATAGTAGTGATGATGGTGCAGTTGTAGTGAGGATGGCACTAATATGGTGATATTAGGATACGTGATGATAATACTTATGACAGTAGTAATGATGATGGTTATAGTAGTAGTGATGATGTTAACTGTAGTAATGATGATTGTAAGATGGTGGTGATGATAGTAGTAATGATGGTTGATTGGTGAATCCGTACTCACTGGAACGTAGAAGAGAACGTTACCTAATAATATACACATGGAAAATCGCAGAGGGTTTAGTACCAAACCTACTGTACATACTTCGATAGTCATGAAATTCAGTGATAGGAGAGGCTGGGAATGCGAAATCCCCCGGATGAATAACAGGGGTGCTATGGGCTCTCTACGAGAGGGCTGGTTATCACACAAACTCCCACGGCGAGTAAGAGATATGAGGGACATCTCGTTAGACAACTTCAAGAGAGCCCTAGATGTCGAACTGCAAAAAGTGCCAGACGAGCCCATCCTCGCAAGGGAGCGAGCTGTCGCTTCAAACAGTCTACTGCACCAAATCACCACCCATAACGAGGGGCGTCGCGCTCCTTGGTGCCGCTAGAGGAGCGGCGAACACATCCAAAGGTATCCAAAGGTAAGGTAAGGTGTAGTATCAATGATTACAGTATAGTAGTGATTTAGATGGTAGTGACTGGTGACAGTAGTAGTGATGATGGTGAGAGTAGTAGTGATGATTGTAATTGTAGTAGTGATGATCATAGTAATGGTGATGATGACAGTAGTCGTGATGATTGGCAGTTGTAGTGATGATGGCATTAGTAGTGATAATGGTGATTGTGATTGATGATGTTATTAGTAGTGATGATGGTAGCCCATCAGCAGAGTTCGGTATGCCGTTTTGATTTTGGGCAAAACGGCATTTTTTTATTTGTATATTATTTTTCTATTTTCCTCCCTAGACCTCCACCAATCTTAAAATTACAACCCCAGGATCCCCCTTCAAGATACATTTGTAAATTTTTCGGTAAAAAAAAATCTCGGCCGAAGGCCGGTTACTCCTAAATTACAGGCTCGCTATCGCTCGCCAGGAAAAAAATCGACACCTAAATGTCACAAAAAGTCTTAATAATGACATAAAAAGGGCGAAAGGTTTTAAAATCGACAAACTAATGGGGTGAACGTCTTAAAATCTGAAAACTAAAGGGGCTAAGCATGAGGGAGAAGTGTCCAGAAAAACAGACCCATCTCTCCTTAACTTATCTTATAAACGAAAAATCCTTGTTGGCCGATTATTTTTAACGAATACAGGAAAAGTCGGTAAAATTTAAGGGAGATGGGTCGTTTTTCTAGATCCCCTTCTCCCTCATGTTTAGCCCCATTAGTTTTGATATTTTAAGACGTTTGCCTCACTAGTTTGTCTATTTTAAGACCTTACGCCCCATTTCCTTGTCAATATTAAGACCTTTCGTGCTATTTACGTGTCGATTTTTTTCCTGGCGAACGATAGTGAGCTAGTGATATTCGGAGGATTTATTTAGATCGTATTTATCGCTTTTGAGTCCTAGAGGTTGATTATAAACTAAAGAAATTGGTCTAATGATAACCAGGATATGATGCACATTACGTAATGGTGGTGAAGGAGTTAACCCATTGAGTATCAGCGACGTGTTATATTTTATTCTAGCTATATTTAGACGATATTATACAGTTTGGGAAGGATCTGTGGTAGTTAAAAGGGTTGGTTGAGATAGTTTGAAGCCTTATTAATGCTAAAGGTCCTTCCTGAGCTGAATAAAATCGTCTGACAGTTGCCAGAATATGATGAAAAGGACGTCCCTGGTACTGAATGGGTTAAGCTAGTAGCCTAATGCTGTTAAATATCGATGCCTATGCCTACAACTTCCTAATCACCTGCAAAATCGCAAGTGAGCAATTAATAGAAGAAACAGAAGAAATAAAGAAACCATGCTATCGCTCGCCAGGAAAAATTGACACCTAAATGGCAAGATTTGTTTTAATATTGACAAAGAAGTGAGGAGATAGGTCTCTAAATCACCAGACTAACGAAATGAACATCTTAGAATCTCAAAGCTAATATGCTAAACATTAGGGAATAAATAAAATACAAATAAATAAATAAAATAAAATAAATAAATAAATAAATAAAAATATGTAAAAATTATCTAAAGCCATGCATAACACGGTCGAATGGTAATGGCGACTGACCAACCACCTCCTCATAGATGAGGTGCAGGTTAGCTTTAGGAGGCCGTGGTATGAGAAGAATGTCCCCATCATCGTGCACCATATCCCCCAAGACTTCTGGGCCATAGGCCCGGTGCCTATCAGAACCGCCAAGTTCTTGCCAAGTTCTTTAGTGAAGATGAGTATCTAGTCTGATGTCTTCAGGGAACGTGTATCAACCGGATACCGAAAGACAGTCTGCAAAAATGGTGGTGTGTGGGATGTCTTCCTCAAATTGGAGCAGGGGGACGAGAGAGTACACTGATGGACAAGGGGGACGAAACAAATACACCAATTCACAAGGGGGATGAAACAAATACACCGATTCACAAGGGGGACGAAACAAATACACCGATTCACAAGGGAGACAAAACAAATACACCGATTCACAAGGGGGACGAAACAAATACACCGATTCACAAGGGGGACGAAACAAATACACCGATTCACAAGGGGGACGAAACAAATACACCGATTCACAAGGGGGACAAAACAAATACACCGATTCACAAGAGGGACAAAACAAATACACCGATTCACAAGGGGGACGTGCCGTTTTGCCCAAAATCAAAACGGCATACCCAACTCTGCGATGGGTTACCATCCTCACTACTAATACCATCATCAATCACAATCAACATAATCACTACTACTGCCATCATCACTACAACTTCCACAATCATCACGAGTACTGTCATCATCACCATTACTATGATCATCATCACTACTACAATTATCACTACTACTCTCATCATAATCACTGTCCATTGTCACTAGCATCTTAATTACTACTATCATCATTGATACTACAACTATCAACCGTCATTACTAATATCATCACCACCATCTTACAATCATCATTACTACTGTTAACATCATCACTACTACTATAACCATCATCATTACTACTGTCACAAATATTACCATCATTTATTCTAGTCACCATATTAACTACTACTGCCATCATCACTACAAATTTCACCATCCTCACTACTACTCACCATCATCACTAATACTCACACCATGGTCACTACCATCATAACTACTGTCATTATTATCACTACAACAATCATTATTACTTGTCACCATCATCACTACTTTTATGACCATCATTACTACTACTGTCACCATCATATCTACTACTGTCATCATCATCAATACAACTACAACCATCATCACTACAATTATAACTATTATTACTACCATCACTTCTAATGCCAACTAAACTAACTTAACCTAGCAAATGCGTAGCGAGATGTTTTCGCTCCCAGAATGCCATCATTGCTGGGGGGGGGGGGGGAACCATATTTTGGACCTAAAATCATAACTATTGCATAAATTCAAAAAATCTGTTTTGACTGACGTGCCGTTTTGCCCAAAATCAAAACGGCATACCCAACTCTGCGATGGGTTTCCATCATCACTACTAATACCATCATTAATCACAATCATCACTACTGCCATCATCACTACAACTGCCACAATCATCACGACTACTGTCATCATCACCATTACTATGATCATCACCACTACTACTCTCACCATCATCACTACTACTGTAACTATTGTGACTACCATCTTAATAACTACTATCATTGATACTATAACTATCAACCATCATTACTTCTATAATCACCACCATCTTACAATCGTCATTACTACTGTTAACATCATCACTACTACTATAACCATCATCATTACTACTGTCACAAGTATTACCATCATGTATCCTAATGTCACCATCATCACTACTACTGCCATCATCACCATTACTATGATCTTCATCATCACAACTATTGTCATCATCACTACAACTTTCACCATCATAACTACTACTCACCATCATCACTAATACTCACACCATCATCACTACTGTCATTATTATCACTACAACCATCATCATTACTGGTCACCATCATCACTACTATTATGACCATCATCACTACTACTAGTACTGTCACCATCATAATCTACTACTGTCACCATCATATCTACTACTGTCATCATCATCACTACTGTCATCATCATCAATACAACTACAACCATAATCACTACTATCACCATCAATCCCACTATTACTACCATCACTTCTAATGCCAACTAAACTAACTTAACCTAGCAAATACCGAGCGAGATGATTTCGCCCCCAGAACGAATGCGTTCATAGTGTGTGAGCCCCTTCGGGGCTCACACACTAAGAACGCCATCATTGCGGGGGGAGGGGGGGGGGGGGTATGGGAGGAGGGGGGTCCTGGAGGGGGAGGGGGTAGGGGGCTTGGTAAAACCACATTTTGGACCTAAAATCATAACTATTGCATAAATTCAAAAAATCTTTATTGACCGACGTTCGCATTCACGCAACAAATGTTCGTGTGAAATTTGGTGAAAATCCATCCAACGGTCTAGGAGGAGTTCCGAGACAGACGGACGACGACAACAACGACGACAACGACGACGACAGACATTTTTTTCGTATGGAACCCATTATACGGGGGGCGATACCAAACTCTGCTTACGCAGAGTTGACAAGGGGGACAAAACAAATACACTGATTCACAAGGACAAAACAAATACACCGATTCACAAGGGGGACGAAACAAATACACCGATTCACAAGTGGGACAAAAAAAATACACCTCTAATCAATGAGGAGATTAAGGAGCAGGCACTAGGTAAGCAGATCTGTGACGCCATATGCGACGCAAGCACGAACGAGGATAGTTGCAAGGTAGGTGCAGGCAAAGATACCGCTACCAAGTGTCCCACCGATAATGCTCTGGGCCAAGACCCTGAATCTCCGTTAGGTGAACATGACTAGACAAAGCCCGCCCAAGGGAATGAGGAGGATTTGTCTGAGGACAAGGTGGCATTACCCTCAAAGCCAGATGACAGAGCCAAGGATGATAAAAGAGGCATGACCAAGCCAATTTTGATCGTCTTGGCCATTGTAGCCATTATGGCGGCTTGTGTTCTAGGGGTGTACTACTGCATAACGCGAACGGAAAACTGCTGCAAAATAGAACCTACGATCACAAGCTGGAGATCTTGGTTGGCGCTGAAGATCCGTACAGGTTGAAAAATGTACAGTCGGCCTAATAAGTGATGTCTCGGTTCCAAGTATATTTTGATCAATAATCAACTCTGCATAAGCGGAGTGCTATCGCATAGGATATTAGTATTGACATTTTAAGACGGTCGTTCCATTAGTTTGGCGATTTTCAGACCTTTTGCCCATTTCTTTGTCAATATTAAAACTTTTCGTGCCATTTAGGTGTCGATTTTTTCCTGGCGAGCGATAGCGAGCCTGTAATTTTAGAGGGAACCGGCCTTCGGCCGGCACATTTTTCTACCGGCAAATTTACAAATTTATCTTGACGGGATCTAGGGGGTGTTTCTTTAAGCTTGATGGAGGTCTAGTGAAGAAAAGAAAAAAATTACTACATAGACTAAAACAATTAAACACTGCCCTCTTATTACCGCGTCCGTCATGTGGCTGTTATTCCTTCAGTCAAGTATTACCGTCTCCGTCATGTGGCTGTTATTCCTTCAGTCAAGTATTACCGTCTCCGTCATGTGGCTGTTATTCCTTCAGTCAAGTATTACCGTCTCCGTCATGTGGCTGTTATTCCTTCAGTCAAGTATTACCGTCTCCGTCATGTGGCTGTTATTCCTTCAGTCAAGTATTACCGTCTCCGTCATGTGGCTGTTATTCCTTCAGTCAAGTATTACCGGGATTTGTTATCTTCTCAGTATATATAGTAGTTTAAGGGGAGGTGGGCTGGTTTTTCTGGCCCCCTTCTCCCTCATGTTTAGCCCCATTAGTTTTAAGATTTTAAGATGTTTGCCCCATTAGTTTGTCGATTTTAAGACCTTCCGCCCAATTTCTTTGTCAATATTAAGACCTTTCGTGCTATTTAGGCGTCGATTATTTTGTTTTCTGGCGAACGAAAGTGAGCCTGAAAGTTTGGAAGCTTTGGCCGGGACATTTTTCTACCGAAAAATTTACAAATTAATCTAGAAGGGGGATCTAATGGATTTTTTATTTTTTATTTTTATTGTGTGTGATGGAGGTCTAGGGAGGAAACTAGAAAAACACATTTATACATGAAAAACAAATCTGGGACAGTTGTTACAGGCAGCTTTGCCTTTTGTCTCATTCATGCACATAATAATATAATGATAATATACCAAATGTATTTAATTCACCATCAAGTTAGAATTGAAACTTTACTCTCAATCTTTCTTCTATTCAATAGCTGAGCTCTGGAATTCTTTCCCAGAATCAGTCTTTCCCTCTTCCTATGACTTAAATTGCTTCAAATTCTGTGTATCCAGGCATTTTTGCTCGAACGTCCCTTCATTTTGACCTTGTCACTCTTTCAACTCTGGGGGAGGCACTCGATACAGGCAGTTCTGCCTTTTGTCTCCCTCACTCACATAGAAAAAAAAAATACATACATACATACAAGTTTGTAGACGGTTTTGACAGCCTGCAATATATTCACAACAACAACAACAACAACAACAATAATTAGGATCACAATAAAAAGCCACATTCCAACTATTGACAATATTTGACTACAAAAATAAAGTGTTTATATAAAACTCTGTATAAATGACTAGTAACCCAATGATGACAACGAGGAGCAGACAAGAGACAGGTTCCCTAAGTTGGGTCGGGCTTAAGGGCAGGCAGACCGTTTTTCTGGACCCCCTTCTCCCTATTGTTTAGCCCCACTAGTTTTGAGATTATATGACGTTCGGCCCATTAGTTTGGCGATTTTAACACCTTTCGCCCCATTCGTTGTCAATTTTAAGACCTTTCGTGCCAGTTAGGTGTCGATTTTGTCCTGGCGAGCGATAGCGAGCCTGCAATTTTAAGAGGAACCGGCCTTCGGCCGGGCCATTTTTCTACCGAAAAATGTACAAATTTATGTTGAAGGGGGGTCTAGGGGGTGTTTTTCTAAGCTTGATGGAGGTCTAGGGAGAAAACTAAATAAATATATGAATAAATGAATTAATAGACCAAACAAACGGCCAGTCTGCCCTTAACCCGTACAGTACCGGTGACAGCCGTTGCATTGTATTCTGGCACCTAGTATATGATTTTATTCAGATTAGGAAAGTCCTCTAGCAATAATATGGCTTCAAATTGTCTCCAGCAACCCTTATAACTACCGCAGACCCCTCCTAAGCTGCCTATTATCGTCTGAATATAGCTATAATAAACGATAACACACGTCACTGGTACTCAAAGGGTTAAAGGGGGAGGTAGTCGCTTTAAAGGGACCCCCTTCCCCCTCATGTTTAGCATATTAGTTTCGAGATTTTAAGACGTTAGGCCCATTAGTTTGGCGATTTTAATACCTTTCGACGCATTTCTTTGTCTGTATTACGACCTTTCGTTCCATTTAGGTTTCGACTTTTTCCTGGCGAGCGAAAGCGAGCCTTTAATTTTAGAAGGAACCGGCTTTCGGCCGGGATATTTTTCTACTGAAAAATGTACAACTTTATCTTGAAAGGAGGTCTAGGGTGTGTTTTTCTAAGCTTGATGGAGGTCTAGGGTGTGTTTTTCTAAGCTTGATGGAGGTCTAGGGTGTGTTTTTCTAAGCTTGATGGAGGTCTAGGGTGTGTTTATCTAAGCTTGATGGAGGTCTAGGGTGTGTTTTTCTAAGCTTGATGGAGGTCTAGGGTGTGTTTTCTAAGCTTGATGGAGGTCTAGGGTGTGTTTTTCTAAGCTTGATGGAGGTCTAGGGTGTGTTTTTCTAAGCTTGATGGAGGTCTAGGGTGTGTTTTTCTAAGCTTGATGGAGGTCTAGGGTGTGTTTATCTAAGCTTGATGGAGGTCTAGGGTGTGTTTTTCTAAGCTTGATGGAGGTCTAGGGTGTGTTTTTCTAAGCTTGATGGAGGTCTAGGGTGTGTTTTTCTAAGCTTGATGGAGGTCTAGGGTGTGTTTTTCTAAGCTTGATGGAGGTCTAGGGTGTTTTTCTAAGCTTGATGGAGGTCTAGGGTGTTTTTCTAAGCTTGATGGAGGTCTAGGGTGTGTTTTTCTAAGCTTGATGGAGGTCTAGGGTGTGTTTATCTAAGCTTGATGGAGGTCTAGGGTGTGTTTATCTAAGCTTGATGGAGGTCTAGGGTGTGTTTTTCTAAGCTTGATGGAGGTCTAGGGTGTGTTTTTCTAAGCTTGATGGAGGTCTAGGGTGTGTTTTTCTAAGCTTGATGGAGGTCTAGGGTGTGTTTATCTAAGCTTGATGGAGGTCTAGGGTGTGTTTTTCTAAGCTTGATGGAGGTCTAGGGTGTGTTTTTCTAAGCTTGATGGAGGTCTAGGGTGTGTTTATCTAAGCTTGATGGAGGTCTAGCGAGGCAACTAAAACATAAATGAATGGATAAATATATAGACTCAAAACCCAGCACTAACCCCTTAACGGTTTATGACAGATACAGTTTACCCCTATTGTCGCTAGAGGTCCTTCCTAAGCTGAATAACAACGGTTTGTGGGAGATAGACTTTACCCCTTTTATTGGCTAGAGGTCCTTCCTAATCTGCATAAAATCATCTGATGTTAGCCAGTTTAATAATATTTAAATGCGTTATGATACTGAAAGAGTTAAAATGTTCTCTACAATTAAAATATTTCTGTTTTCAGGGCAACATTGAATACGACTTTATGAATATATGATCTCTTCAAATATATGATCTCTTCAGATATATGATCTCTTCAAATATATGATCTCTTCAAATATATGATCTCTTCAAATATATGATCTCTTCAAATCCAAAGGGTACATATAATCGCGTAGCTGCTTTGATTCAGCTTAGAAATTACCTCTAAGAAGCAAACGGCTTAATATTATCCCAATTAATTAATGTGTTAATTATCATATGTTCTTCGTATATTGCATAAAATCGTCTAATGGTAGTTTGATTAAAATTATGTTGAAGTGGTTAACCCTCTGATTCTGGCTAATAATAGATTATTTTATGGAGTTTAGGAAGGACTCCTAATATTCAGATGGTTGATTGAGATCGTATTTACCCCTTTGAGTCCTAGAGGCAGATTACAAGCCAATAAAAACCGTCTAATGGTAACCAGAATAGGATGAAAATTACGTCATCGTTTTGAAGGGGTTAACTATTTTACTATCATCAGGCGGCCTTTTTGTGTTTTCTGTTTTATTTCAGCTACATTTAGACGGTTTTATGAAGCTTAGGAGGGATGTATGGTAGCGAGGATTAATTGAGACAGTCTATAGCCTATTAAATGATAGACGTCCTTCCTAAGTTGCATAAAATCGACAGTTACCATAATTTTCCTAATGTGTAACATAATTCATTCAGCCTAAGAAAGTATCCTTCCACTATTGGTAGGAGGTGGAAGGAGGGAGGGGGGTGCGGTTGCTGGGATGGTTGAGAAATTAAATATATGCGGCAAACTGTTCCCTAGATATTGTTGAACCTCCGACATATTGGTACCCTCGATATTGTTGAACCTCCGACATATTGGTACCCTAGATATTGTTGAACCTCCGACATATTGGTACCCTAGATATAGTTGAACCTCCGACATATTTGTACCCTAAAGGAGGTCGCCAGGTCATTTTTTTTCTGAGAATTTGAGGAGAAGAATGGGAGAGTAATTTAAGGAGGTAGGGGGAGAGTTAGGGCAATATAACCACCTCTAGTTCGATATACAGTATGTGATAAATCTGTTATTTGCTACTCGAGGTTGTGGGGCGTAACTTTTAACATGTCATACAGCCAGTCAATAACACTAATTAAGGAGAGATGGGCCCTTTTTTTGGACCACTTTCTCCCTCATGTTTAGCCCCTTTAGTTTTCAGATGTTAAGATGTTTGCCCCATTAGTTAGTCGATTTTAAGTCGTTTCGCACCATTTCTTAGTCAATATTGAGACCTTTCGTGCTATTTAGGTGTCAATTTTTTCCATGGCGAACGATAGTGAGCCTGTAATATTGGAAGAATGTTTCTACCGAAAAATGTACAAATTAATCTAGAAGGGGATCTAATGGATGTTTGTTTAAAGTTTGGTGGAGGTCTAGGGAGGAAACTAGAAACATAATGAATACATGAAAACAAAAAAATCGACCAAAAAGTGAACCATACCCCCTTAATTAAAAAGTGAACCATACCCCCTTAATTAAAAAGTGAACCATACCCCCTTAATTAAAAAGTGAACCATACCCCCTTAATTAAAAAGTGAACCATACCCCCTTAATTAAAAAGTGAACCATACCCCCTTAATTAAAAAGTGAACCATACCCCCTTAATTAAAAAGTGAACCATACCCCCTTAATTAAAAACAACAACAATGATATAACTGATCACTGCTGTTTCCCTGATTAATTTAATGCATAGTCATACGCCAATATAATACACCAATTGAATATTTGAACTCTTTAAGCTAAACTCTGAACCGAGAGATTATGTGAAAAGGCTGCCCTGGGAGAGTATGTGAAAAGGCTGCCCTGGGAGATTATGTGAAAAGGCTGCCCTGGGAGATTATGTGAAAAGGCTGCCCTGGGAGATTCTGCTCGTTAGTTAAAGGGGTAGTGCTTGGTGGCTGGTCTATATATTTATTTATTAATTCATTTTTAAGTTTCCTCGCTAGACCATCAAGTTAAGAAAAACACCCCCTAGACCCCCTTGCATGATAAATTTGTAAATTTTTCAGTAGAAAAATTTCCCGGCCAAAGGCCGGTTCCTCCTAAAATTAGAGGCTTGCTTTCGCTCGCCCCGGCCAAAGAGGTTCCTCCTAAAATTAGAGGCTTGCTTTCGCTCGCCAGGAAACAATCAACACATAAAGGGCACGAAAGGTCTTAATATAGACAACAATATGAGGCGAAAGGTTTCAAAATCGCCAAACTAACGGAACAAACGTCTTAAAACCTCAAAACTAATATGCTAAACATGAGGGAGAAGGGGGTCCATAAAAAGTGAGTAGTACCCCCTTAAATCAAGGGTTGGGTTAAGATGATATTAATGAGTACCACTGTAGGTGCCACTATAGTCTGTTCATTCTAGGTTGGGCAGAAATCGTAACCTCTAACCTCTGTAACTCAAAAAGGGCTAGAGCAAATGAGCTGTCAATATCCACACCTATTCCCTAGCCAAGACTTCCTATTTGGTAGAAAGATTAGCTCGATTACTCTAGTCCTTTTTGAGTTATGAGAAGTTAGGGTTTACGATTTCTGCCCAACCTGATATGAACGGACTATAGGGTGAGGAGGAGTATTGCTAGGCAGTTAGTATAAGGGCACGGTATCACTACTACAACTGGAGGCATTACTAGGGGTGTAACTATAGGTAACAATAGCATGTTAATGAGTATCACTAAGGTGTAGCTGGTATTGTGTAGGTGGAGGACGGGGTATTGTTTATGTAGCTGGGAATTTTAATAGAATGTAACTGGAGTATTATAGATAGCGCCAGCGAACTTGACACTAATCTTGACCCCTTAACTTCTCATAACTCAACATGAATGAAAGCAATCGAGCTGACATTTCTATCATTTGGGAAGAGCCCACCAGGAAATATGTGTGGATATTTACAGGCAGTTTGCTCAAGGCCCTTTTGAGTTATGAGAAGTTAAGGGATCAAGGTTATTATCAAGTTCGTTGGCGCTACCTATAGTTGGGTATAGTTGATATTACAAGGGTGTACTGTATTTGTGAGTATTACTAGCACATAGCAGGTGGTATTGCTAGAATATAGCTGGAGTATTGGTAGGGTATGGCTGGAGTATTGGTAGGGTATGGCTGATATTACAAGGGTGTACTGTATTTGTGAGTGTTACTAGCACATAACAGGTGGTATCTCTACGGTATAGCTGGGGTATTGGTAGGGTATGGTTGATATTACAAGGGAGTACTGTATTTGTGAGTATTACTAACACATAACAGGTGGTATCTCTACGGTATAGCTGGGGTATTGGTAGGGTATGGTTGATATTACAAGGGTGTACTGTATTTGTGAGTGTTACTAACACATAACAGGTGGTATCTCTACGGTATAGCTGGAGTATTAGTAGGGTATGGTTGATATTACAAGGGTGTATCTGAGGAAGAGCACGTTATTGACAACATTTCGCAGATATCTTCATCAGGACCTGATGAAGATATCTGCGAAACGTTGTCAATAAAGTGCTCCTCCTCTAATGGTGTTTTATATACAAGGGTGTATCTGCAAGTATTATTAGGGCATAGCAGGTGGTATAGCAGTGGATAATGCTAGTGTTGGTAGGGTTTACTAAGAGTGTAGCAGGTTTTACTAAGGTATGGATGATATCACTAGGGTGTAGGTGTGTGTGTGTGTGTGTGTCTGTGTCTACCACTAGGGGTTTGACTGGGAGGGCAAACAGCCATATAGTCAAGTCTCCAAGCTCGGCAAGCAGTATAACAACAACAATAACAGTTTGTCTACTTGCTCACATTCCTCCCTCAGCACCATACAAAATGCACAATATGGCAACATTTTCACTATTCACTCCTATATATAAATACAAAAACTGGCTGTACAAAAGATCACTGTACATGACTGATGTATATGTATAATATTTACACTTGTCGGAACATTATTTATTCAGTTGTTTTTTGTTCACTCGGTTTAACGGTCATAGCACTATTCACTTTGTTTTGATGTATGAACTCACTTACACTGTGCATAATTTTTCTCTTTACTTATATACACTATTTTTATGCACAACTATCACAGTAAAATAGGTATAAATTCAATGCAGAAATTAATGATGGCAGCTATTTATGGCAGAATGTTGTCCTATAGCTGCCACAGTTGCTAGTGAGTATTACTGCGTGGAGGACTGACCGGGTGAGCCAAGTGACACTCAACACGAACCTTTTTACCGTCACAACTTTGTAGACTACTGAACGTCAGGTACCTATCTGAGGGGACAACTTGTGCATAAGGCTCATATGTGTGTTCGGAGGCATTATCACAGGGCCTCCCATAAGGGTCTGCACCTCCCATATTGTCATACTGAGATGCTGTAGAGCAGGTCCTTGGCCCTCCATGCTGACGAGGATCACCCAAGTCGATGTCAGGAGGTGGACACGCCGGTGGGGGTGGGAGGATGGCTGCCCAGTTGACCTGCACACCAGACTCTTCTGGATGATGGTACCAAGATGGATGTGATGATGATGGTGCTAGCAGGGCGGTGGTGGCATATGGCTCAGCAACTTGATTAGGCTGCAGCACTCGTGGCTCAGCATATTCATTTACCAGTTGGTCGGGCTTTAGAAGTCTGGAGGATGAGAGGCTGGAGTCCTTGTCGCTCTCCGTTGGCCTCCAGAGTTTGTGGTCACTGTACATATTGATGGAGAGGTCTTGATAGAGTGCCGGAGCATGAGGAGGGCTGGAGGGAGGGGCTTTGTGACGTAGTCTCCACAGATACCAAACTGTCCCAAGTAATAACAGTAACACAAGTGGGATCAGTAAATAGGCCAACCAAACTGACTGTGGTGGAGCATGCAGCACGGAGCCACCAGCCTCTCCTGCTGGCATGTTCCTAAGCAAACTCTGACCCTCCAGCAACACGGGGGCACTGAATGGTCCCGCCCCAACTCCTGTGAGGGCGGCAACACGGACGGTGTATATGTGGCCTGGCATGAGACCCCGAGCTTCCAACCACGGACCGTCGACGGTTTCTGTGATCTGGCTGCCGTTGTGGCTGAGTGTCACCATGTAGCCCACCACTTCACCTTGGGCTTCTTTGGTACTCACACTCGACCACTGGATCAACACCGACCCCTTCTCGCGTTGGGTTGCTCGTACATTGTCAGGTGATGTTAGTGGAACTGTGAAAAAATAAAAAAATCAAAGAAAAAGGAAATTATTGTACTGGAATATATAATACTTTTATACTACATTATATGATAAGTCAACACCATCACCATCAACGGGGTAATAGTATACTGGTTAATAAGAACTATCTCACTTTACATAATTACATATCTTTGAAAATGCAACAACTTCTGGTTCTTTTACATTAAGAACTTAATTCATTCAAGTTCCCCATGAATTCCACAACTGAGAAAGTTAGCTTGTATTGTTGTCACATTGATTTCAACATCAAAACTTCACAAGACAATACAAATAAGATAACATTTCAGAATGATGACACTTACTTTACAAATGAGTCAAGAAGATTATACTGTATAGTGCTCTACATAGAACGTAACCTAACCTATCCAATCCTAACAGTGATTGTTGAGCTGGCATTTGATGCAATCTACTAGTTGAGTTGTCTGATCATCATATTTATTAGATGGAGTTGAGAGCTATATGAGAGAAAGCGGTGTTAGTTGGGCGTTGGCTGACAGGGGACAGGTACTTGGGGCGATTCATTCGTGGACACCCCTTTGGGGATCATGACGTCTGGCAATTGATATAGATAGACCATATACTGAAAGGATTGAGTGGATATGAACATGCCATACAAAGCGAGGAAATCTTGAGCAGAGGTGAAAAGTAATAGATGTATTTGTGCAGGCCTGAATAGAGGTAGAATAAGGTAGTTTAGTCATAGAAGTGGTCTGTGTGTGAAATGGCACTAGGAAATGTATAACAAATATTTAGATAGGAAACATCCTGGGGATGTCCAAAACAGATTTGAGATAAGGCAAAACAAATCTCAATGTGGAGGACATCAATAAAGTAATTGCTGAGGGATCATGCAGCATGAATTAAATCAAGCTTTTCACATGCTATCATGATAGACCATAAATTGAGGCTGAAGAAAAATAATTTATTACTGTAATTAGATAGGGATACTTACCATCTTCAGGAGTGTATAGTACGTAGGAATTTGAAGGCGTGCCTTCTACGCTGTGCCAGAATGGAACCAGGAAGAAGGTGTACTGAGTGTTGGGCTGCAGGATGTGAAGATGTGAAGAGGTAGAGGTGCCCAAGACAGTTGCTACTTGTACACTTCCTCCTTCAGACATCCAGTACACCAGCACTCCCTCCACCCAGTCCTCCATTGGGTCCAAGAAACTCCAAGTAAGATGAACGCTGTCAGGAGCAGTTGCAGTAGCCGCAGTAAGCGTTACAACTGGACGAGCAAAGCGTCGGCGTGCCAGACGTACTTGATTGGTGGTGAGGCTTGGGTCACGAGGAGCACGAGTTGTGACAGGATCTGACCAAGGACTGGGAAAAGATGCACCGTTACTGTTCACAGCACGCACCAAGAATGTGTAAGTGTGGCCTGGTGCCAGTTGACTAACAACACATGATTCTTGTGTAATGACAGCATCAGCTACTCGCCATTCTGCCCATCCCTGTCGCCAATATTCAACAGAATACCACTGGTGTAGTCCTTTACTCCCCTGAGAATTGGGCAGCCAACTAAGCTGCACAGCCGTTTGATTAAGTCCCAATATTCGTGGTTTACTGGGTGGTAGAGGTAGAAGCGGTGGCTCCTGTTGATCTGCATCCTCTTCCACCGTCAGCACTGCCTCTTGATGTACATTGCCTGTCACTGCTGTCACCTGGCAACTGTAAATACCGGCATCATCAAGTCGTATATTTTTGATGATCAGAGCACCATTTTCTGGTAGAGAAAACCGAGGCTGATTAGCATCTTGCTTTAGCTGCCGAGGTGCCAGGTGAGCAGCGGGTCGATACCACCACGTGACACTGGCCGCTGCTGCCTCACTTACTACTTCACAGGAGAATGTGGCCACACCTGCCGGAGCCACTGTCATGTCCTTGGGTCCTACTCCAACCACTGGTGGAGGTACAGCGGACACAACCACTACCTCTGCCCGGCCACTTACTCCTCCACCACTGTTAATACCCCAACAGTAATAAGAACCACTGTCTTGTGTGGTCGTCTGGTGCAACTTGAGACTGCTTCCATCTTCAGCCACTGAGGTCTGTGTGTCTGTGTGACCAGGGGGGAGGACTGCTGTTCTGTCCAAGGTAGGGAGTCTCCATAGCACAAGTGGTTGAGGTTGACCTTCCACACGACACCTTAGAGTTGCTTCTTTACCATCCATTACTTTTAAGTGTTGTGGCCGCTGTGTCAGCACTGGGGCATCTAGAACAGTCAGTGTTGCTTTTGCTGAAGCTACGCCTGCTTCACTTTCAGCTTCACAGACGTAAACCCCTGAGTCTGCCACGGTCACTTTCTGTAGCACCAACTGCTGATCCTCAATAGCAGCACCACCCACAGACATCTGGCCATCTGGTCGTCGCCAGGCTACTGTGGGTGTCGGTGATCCCATTGCCCGGCATGCCAACTCCACTGCTGCACCTGATGCTACTGATGTATTGGATGGCTGTTCCTCAAACCAGGGTGGTGCTGAAAAGTTAGAGATAGATTTTTTTTTTATAAAAATATATATCTTACAATTTAGTAGCATCAATCTATTTTGTAAAGTTTTAAAATATCCATAATATGAGGTGCATTTTAGTATAACTACTTTAGCATGAAATACTGGCAAACAGTAGAGTGCACTGACATAATGTTTCATCTTACTTACTCATGACAGTAAGTTGAGACGGTGACCCCTCACGGGTGCCGGCAGCGTTGCGTGCCCGACATATGTATTCAGCCGTATCTTGATGAACCGCTCTGGTGATGATCAAGTCACCTTCCTCAGACACAGTGATGCGAGTGGAGTTGGTCACCTGCTGCCCATCCCTCAGCCAGGACACCTCTGGTTGGGGAGTGCCCTTTGGCGGATGGCAAGGCAAAGTGACTGATTCTCCAACAAGAACTTTTATATCTGAATCAGCCTGCTCTTGAAAATCATATCCCAGGGTTGCCACGATCAGGGTGGCATTTTTAGAACGTGTAGCTCCATAAGAGTTGGATGCGACACACCAGTACGTGCCAGCGTCACTGTCTCTCCTGGTGGCCGTGACCCTAAGGAAGAAGAGTGATCCTGAAGGGAGGAGGACCCGGTGTGAACGGGAACCCTGAGCGGTGGTGGACACTTCCTCTCCGTCTCTGAACCACCGGATGCGGGAGCTGGAGGCAGCACAGTTGAGAGTGGCGGGGTCGTTGCGTTGTGCCACCACATTGCTCGGGTGCTCCTTGATCACTGGAGGACCACCTGAAGAAGAGTGAGAGACTGTCAGTGCCAGAAAATATATGGATTTATTTATTGATTTAATTTGTTTTGTTTTCATTGGGACATTTAAGGATTATATATATATATATATATATATATATATATATATATATATATATATATATATATATATATATACAGTATACAGAGAGAAAGAGAGAGGAAAAACTCATGTGGTGTTTTGGGTAAATTATGTTTTGCTTCTTATTCATTGGATCATTTAAGGTACCGGTATTAACTAAACTCTTTCTTAACTCCAATAACACCCAATTAAAGCACATGGGATTCGAACCCAGAATACTAAATACAGATAGTAAGAGAGAGGCAGATATAGTGTGTCTGTAATCATCATTATTATCAGCCTGTCTGTAATGCTGCTTCTTATTAATGGATCATTTAAGGTATTACAGAAACATAGATAGATAGATAGTGTGTTTGTAATCATTATCATCATCAATATTATCAGCCTGTCTTTATGAAGTATAATTACTGGTACCGTAAGTCAATGTTCCAGGTCAATTACCGGGTATATTGTGATTACTTCCACACATAAACGTCTGTGATGGAATGAATTTACATGCACAGCTGTAGTACATATAAACTAGATATGACCAGAGTTTCACAGACCACAAATATTTGACATACATGTATTCCAGGTGTCGGTAAAAGTTAATTTACCCTTTGGAGAGTGTGACGCATTGTGACAGTTTATTCTGGCCAAATTAGACGATATATGCAGAGTGTATGCAAAGGGTTTATTGTATTTACCCCTTTGATTCTTGAAAGTAGAATATTAGCTACAGAAAAACGTCTAAAGTTAACCAGAATGCGACGAATATTACGTCATCGTGCTGAAGGGGTTAACTGAAGTTGCAGGTAAAGATTATTAAGTGAGTACAAAACCAAGACGGTCAACCAAAGCTCCGGGATAATAATTATGGTCTCGTCCGACGGCTACGGTAACCTTATTCCACCGACCAACTGACGTATTCCAGGAGTTAGTATGTGTGGGTGTGTGTTGAGAGGGCGGTTCATTGTTGTTGTATTTCTTTTGTTTTGTTTAAGTAGTCTTTTTTCTTGTTTTTCCTTGTGTATATATATATATACCGGTATATATATATATATATATATATATATATATATATATATATATATATATATATATATAGTGTACACCACTAAGCAAATTATTTCCGCTCACATATAACGAAGAGGAGGTACTGGTACGGCATAGCAAGAGGCCTATCATTAGCTATTTTTTCTAGTATTACAGATGCTTTAAAAAGTTATAAATTACCGGTACTGAAAGGGTTAAAAATCCCTGTCTTCATGCTGGTACCGGGTAGGCCTAGTTCTCATTCAGTACCGGTGACATCCTTTTCATTATATTCGGGCAACTATTAGACTATTTTCTTCAGCTTAGGAAGGACGTCTACCCATTAAAAGGCTACAGACTATCTCCATGATTCCTTTTAGCTACCACATATCCTTCCTAAGCTTCATAAAATCTCCAAAATATCGCTGAAATCAAATACAAATAATGTCCCCGGTACTGAAAGGGACATATACCGGTACCACTTTTTCTTTTTTGTTTGTACCGTACTGTGGCACAAAAGGTCTGGGGCGGTATTTATAAAGCACTTTTAGGCTTAAAAGTAGCTTTTAAAGATGGTGGCCACTTTTAAAAGATAAAAGTTGGGTAAAAAAAACTTTTAGCGGCTAAAATTAGCTTTTAATGGACAAAATTAATATGAAACCACTATATCGCTGCATCATGTTAAAACCAAGTTTATATAATTAGCAACATAGTTCACTACAAAACTTCAAAATAACTGAGAAATGTTGATGGGAACTTTGCAATTTACCGCCAGTTGAAAAAAGAAAAGAAAAAAAAAGGGTATAGCGGCGAGGAGGAAGGGTATAGCGGCGAGGAGGAAGGGTATAGCGGCGAGGAGGAAGGGTATAGCGGCGAGGAGGAAGGGTATAGCGGCGAGGAGGAAGGGTATAGCGGCGAGGAGGAAGGGTATAGCGGCGAGGAGGAAGGGTATAGCGGCGAGGAGGAAGGGTATAGCGGCAAGGAGGAAGGGTATAGCGGCAAGGAGGAAGGGTATAGCGGCAAGGAGGAAGGGTATAGCGGCGAGGAGGAAGGGTATAGCGGCGAGGAGGAAGGGTATAGCGGCGAGGAGGAAGGGTATAGCGGCAAGGAGGAAGGGTATAGCGGCGAGGAGGAAGGGTATAGCGGCGAGGAGGAAGGGTATAGCGGCGAGGAGGAAGGGTATAGCGGCGAGGAGGAAGGGTATAGCGGCGAGGAGGAAGGGTATAGCGGCAAGGAGGAAGGGTATAGCGGCAAGGAGGAAGGGTATAGCGGCGAGGAGGAAGGGTATAGCGGCAAGGAGGAAGGGTATAGCGGCGAGGAGGAAGGGTATAGCGGCGAGGAGGAAGGGTATAGCGGCGAGGAGGAAGGGTATAGCGGCAAGGAGGAAGGGTATAGCGGCGAGGAGGAAGGGTATAGCGGCGAGGAGGAAGGGTATAGCGGCGAGGAGGAAGGGTATAGCGGCGAGGAGGAAGGGTATAGCGGCGAGGAGGAAGGGTATAGCGGCGAGGAGGAAGGGTATAGCGGCGAGGAGGAAGGGTATAGCGGCGAGGAGGAAGGGTTATAGCGGCGAGGAGGAAGGGTATAGCGGCGAGGAGGAAGGGTATAGCGGCGAGGAGGAAGGGTATAGCGGCGAGGAGGAAGGGTATAGCGGCGAGGAGGAAGGGTATAGCGGCGAGGAGGAAGGGTATAGCGGCGAGGAGGAAGGGTATAGCGGCGAGGAGGAAGGGTATAGCGGCGAGGAGGAAGGGTATAGCGGCGAGGAGGAAGGGTATAGCGGCGAGGAGGAAGCTATCCAGTGGACGAACCTGTCATAATTAACCCCCCCCCCCCCTTCACTCTCCCAGCCAATCAATATCACGCACCTGTTCGCACCCTATTCTTTACAGCTTGTCACGGGAATTTCGACTCTAACTTCTCTTTCCAGGATTAAGGAACTATTGTGAAACCGTGATAATGACTATACCCTGTTTTTTTTCCAGCTGATGGTAAATTATATTTTCTTTATCTTGATTTCTCAGCTAATAGAAGATTATATACCGAAATTTGCTGTCAATTATGAAAACTTGCCATTAATATGACTTAGAGATATATATATATATATATATATATATATATATATATATATATATATATACGGTATTAGTTTCATATTTGTCCATTAAGTATCGGGAAATTTGCTGCTAAGAGATAAAGTTCACCATCAGCTGGACAAAAATAGACTAAATGGTTTTCGATAGTGGTAATTTGAGACTACTGTCTGCTCCGGTACCGATATAGATTAACCAGGGTGTCAAACCGGAGCAATTTTGTTTTTAGATTTGAAGGATATTGAATACAAAAAATTTAACATTTAGTTGCATTGTTTTGACCATTATATCACTTTGAAAGACATAATTTGAACTATAAACCATAATGTCACCTTCAGATATATAATAATAAAGACTGAAAATAATGGACTTGGCTTTCGTTTGATACCCTGATTAGAATGATAAGCCTATAGGCTATGTCAGTTACATTTACTAGTTTTTGTTTTTATAGTGTATCGTAGCCTAACACATACATCTTGGCTAGCTCCACAAGCTACCAAGCCAGAGATGAAGAAATAATAAGTGACTGTGTGAAGCCCCCATTAGCTTTTCCCGTGAAAACAATATTAACCCATGAACTGCTAGAACATGTGCAAAATAAAAGGCCAAGTTGAGGGAGGGGATGGGGTGGGGTATAAAGGTGGGGAGGAGTGGAGGATGTGGTATGGAGAGATGCCACTACTTTCTATGTGAGGGAGGGAGGGAGGGGGGTGGGGTATAAAGGGGGAAGGAGTGGAGGATGTGGTATGGAGAGATGCCACTACTTTCTATGTGTCACTCAAATGTCAAACATTTCCTGGCACTGGCATGGTTTTTGAAGGGTTATTTTTACACATGTTTAAATACCATAGTTTTCGTGAGAACCTTCGCAGTCCATGGGTTAATTCAAGGTGTCGAACCGGGATAATGAGCTTTGGGATTGGAAAGAAAATAGACTAATTTACGTGAAGTTGCATTGTTTTGGCCATTATGTACCGGTACGTTAAGAAGAACTATGAAGCATAAATTTATCTTTGTATATTAAGTAATGATGACTAAAAAGTAAAGAAAAGGTCTCTGGTTAGCTATCCTCTTTCCCGTTGTTAGGGTGATAGAGAATATGATGGTCGCCGGAATAGGCTACCAAGTGATATAGTGGGATCAAGAACGATAGGGAGCTTTAAGAAAAAATTGGATACGCATATGGACGAGAAGGGTTGGGTGTGAAGGGGGATCAGCCGGGTTGGGCCAATCAGCGCTCTGCAGACCCCGGTAATCCTGCGTTAATCTCTAACCGGTTTGGTAAGATGATCCTCAGGGTATTAGAGTGTTGAGCCTATAATTGGGCTTTGTAATTGGGGTTGTGTGGGACAGGGATCTGCCTTGCTTAGGCCAATCGGCTTTCTGCAGACTCCCATTTTCTTATGTTCTTATGTAATGAATCCTACACATATGGTCAGTCCAATCAACCTTAAGCCTCTCAAGATCGATGACGCACTTTTTTCTTTTTTTTTTTTGACGATGTTAAGCAGATTAGGAAGGGTATATGGGACTCGGAGGGTTAATTGAGATAGTCTTTGCCCTTACAATCCCACAGATTCTTCCTAAGCTGTATACAATCGTCTGATGATAGCCAAAATAAACGGCTAAAATGCGTCAAGGGGTTAGTAATGACGATGATGTTAATTCTGAAAACCAATGAGGCTAAACATGAGGGAGAAGGGGGGCCATAAACGCCTCTTAACCTGCATCAAGTCGGCCACTGATCCTTTAAACTACACAACCAGAAAACACTCAATGGGGGTAGCGTTAATTTGTTTGTTAAATTACTTCTATGTTTATTTACCGTATTTATTATTGTAGTTTCCTCCCTATACGGCACGCCCATCAAGCTTAAAAAACATCCCTAAGATCCCCCTTCTAGATAAATTTGTAAATTTTTCGGTAGAAAACTGTCCCGGGGGAAGGCCGCTTCCTCCTAAATTACAGACTCGCTATCGCTCGTCAGGAAAAGATCGACACCTAAATGGCACGAACAGTCTTAACATTAACAAAGAAATGGGGTAAAGTTTTAAAATTGCCATACTAATGAGGCGAACGTCTGAAAACTAATGGGGCTAAACCTGAGGGAGAAGAGGGGCCAGAAAAGCAAAACATACATCAAGTCGGCCACTGATCCTTTAGGCCACACAACCAGAAAACACTATAGGCCTAAACTAGGTTAGGGGGGGGGGGGTTTGTGGTCCCCTTTCTCCCTCATGTTTAGCCTCATTAGTTTTCAGATTTTAGGATTTTAAGATTTTAGTTTGGCGATTTTAAAACCTTTCGCCCCATTTCTTTGTTAATACTTAGACCTTTTGTGCCACTTAGGTGTCGATTTTTTTCCTAGCGAGCCTCCCAGCAAATAACAGGTTTCGAAATATCTCCATTAATCCTTTTTTTTACCACAGAACTAATTTTAAGTGCACAAAATCATGTAAATGTAGATCAAATATAATTTAAAAGACGTCGCCGATACAGAAGGGGTTAAAGGTCAACTAGGCTCACGATAAGTAGAAATAACCCCCAGTTTATACCTCCATCATATGCCCCCCCCCCCCCCCATGATACGGTATCGAGACTGGCTGTTTTTGTATTTATATACTATTATTTTGGTTTCTTCCCTAGACCTCCTTCAAGCTTAAACACAAACACCTCCTAGACCCACTTCAAGATATTTGTTTTAATTGTTTTTTTCCTAAAATTACAGGCTCGCTATCGCTCGACAGGAAAAAATCGACACGTGAATGTCACGAAACGTCCTCACATTGACAACGAAATGTGGGATGAAAGGTCTTAGAATCGCCAAGACCCATCTCCCCTTAATAATGTGGTTATCTTTAGCACCGTGTTAACATGGGGTCGTGTTTGAGGAACGGATTGGTGCAAGAGGTACAGTGAAGTGGACAAACAACTCTACCCTCGCTCATTTCCTTCCACCATTGCACGCACGCCTCTTAACCCCTTCTGTACCGGTGACGTGTTATTGATTTTAGTCTGGCTATATTTAGAAGATGATGTGCAGTTTAAGAAGGATCTGTGGTAGTAAAATGGGTTAAGTGAGATAGTTCGAAGCCGTTTCATTTCTGTAGGCCCTTTTTAAACTGATTAAAATCGTTTAATATTAGCCAGAATACAGTTAAATGGACGGCACCGGTACAGTTAAGGGGAGGTTTTTAGTTGCCTTCCTAGACCTCCATCAAGCTTTAATTATCACCACCAATAGCCCCCTTTCAAGATAATTTTTTAAATTTTTAGTTAGAAAAATGTACCAGCCGAAGGCCGGTTCCTCTTAAATTACAGGTTGACTATAGCTCGCCAGGAAAGAAAAAGTAGACACCTAAATGGCACGAATGGTCTTAAAATTGACTGAAATGGGGCGAAAGTTCTTAAAATCGACAAACTAATGGGGCAAACGTCTTTAAATCTCAAAAGCTGTTGAGGAACGGACTTGTAGCACAAGGTAGTATAGTGGACAAATAACTCGGCCTCTAGTCATATCCTTCCACCCATTGCACGCACGCCTCTTAACCCCTTCAGTCACGCAGGGTGTCAAACCTCACCAGTGTTGTTTGAAGACTTGATTGAATATGAGAAGGAATACAGGACAATGAACGTGACAAATAGTATTGTTTTGGCCATTATATCACTTCCAAAGACAGAAGTTGAACTATAATCCTATATTTTATAGCATTGTTTTGGCCATTATATCACTTCCAAAGACAGAAGTTGAACTATAATCCTATATTTCATCTTTACATTGTACAATAATACAGACCGTGGATTGACCTCCCAATCTACCAAGATTGGAAGCCAAAGCGTCACATTTTTCCTTTGCCCCTCAACTTTCTCTTTATAATTGCTGAGTGGCACAGCTTCTGCAAGAGGGCTGGTTATCACACAGAGGCCCACGTCTCTTCAACAAACTCCCACGGCGAGTAAGAGACTTCAGGGGCGTCTCTTTAGACAACTTAACTTTTCGTGCCTTACTAATTTGCTTAGCTTTTTCTCAGAGGTATATGAAGCAGTAGATAGTGACAAGTCATATGATATTATATATTTAGATTTCAGTAAAGCTTTCGACAGAGTCCCTCATGAGAGATTGATGAGAAAGGTTGAGGCACATGGAATAGGAGGGTCGTTGTTGGGATGGATTAGGTCATGGCTAATTGGTAGGAAACAGAGAGTCAGCATAAATGGTACCAAGTCAGAGTGGGGAGCAGTCAAAAGTGGTGTCCCCCAGGGATCAGTATTAGGTCCCCTGTTGTTTCTTATATACATAAATGACCTAGATTTAGGTATAACTAGTAGGATAAGTAAATTCGCAGACGATACTAAAATGGGGAGATCAATTGATTCAGATAGCGATATAGAGTGCCTCCAAAGGGATCTAGATACCTTACATGAATGGTCAGTAAATTGGCAGATGAAGTTTAACATTGACAAATGCAAGGTATTAAAGATAGGGAAGATGCAAACAAATGTTAAATATAAACTAGCTAATTTAGAATTAGAAAATTCAGACTGCGAGAAAGATCTAGGTGTGTTTGTTAGCAATGATTTGAAGCCTAGAAAACAGTGTATAAGCGTTCGTAATAAGGCAAAACAGGATTCTCGGGTTCATCTCTAGGAGTGTGAGTAACAGAACTGCTGATGTTATCTTAAAACTTTACTTGTCATTAGTGACACCCCATATGGATTATGCTGTCCAATTTTGGTGTCCTTATTACAGAATGGACATAGATTCATTGGAGAGAATTCAGCGTAGAATGACAAAAATGATCCATAATATTAGAAATTTTCCGTATGAAGAAAGGTTGAAGAAATTAGGTTTACATTCGTTAGAGAGACGCAGAGTTAGAGGGGATATGATAGAGGTGTTCAAGTGGGTTAGTGGGATTAACAAAGGGGACATGACAAATGTACTAAAGCTCAGTGATAGCGAAAGAACTCGTACCAATGGTTTCAAATTAGATAAATTTCGTTTCAGAAAAGATATAGGCAAATATTGGTTTGGTAACAGAGTTGTAGATGGGTGGAATAGGCTACCAAGTGATATAGTGGGATCAAGAACGATAGGGAGCTTTAAGAAAAAATTGGATAAGCATATGGACGAGAAGGGTTGGGTGTGAAGGGGGATCAGCCGGGTTGGGCCAATCAGCGCTCTGCAGACCCCGTAATCCTGCGTTAATCTCTAACCGGTTTGGTAAGATGATCCTAAGGGTATTAGAGTGTTGAGCCTATAATTGGGGTTGTGTGGGACAGGGATCTGCCTTGCTTAGGCCAATCGGCTTTCTGCAGACTCCCATTTTCTTATGTTCTTATGTTCTTAAAGAGAGCCCTCGATGTCGAACTGCAAAAAGTGCCAGACGAACCCATCTTCGCAAGGGAGCGGGGTGTCTCTTCAAACAGCCTGCTGCACCAAAACACAACCCACAACGAGGGGCGACGCGCTCCTCGGTGCTGCTAGGAGAGTGGCGAACGCAACCTTAGGTGGCCTTAGGTAGGTAGGTGTTGGGAGTGAGATTAATAAATGAATTATTCATTCCGAAATTTATTTTATGTATTTTTTATAGTGTGGTCATGTTAATAGGTAGTATTATATTATGAATATATTATGTTTGTGTTTAGTTTAACCTAGGCCTACTGAATATATTACTGTATATATATATATGTATATATTATAGGCATGATTAATTATTTTATTTGTTGTTATATGCTATATATTATGTTGTTATTTTTGTGTAGGCTTATGGTTAATTATTGTATAGCCTATATTGTGTTATAGCCTATGCTATTTATTGTTTTGTTATATAGTTATAAGCTTATAGGCTTATGATTAATTATTTTATAATTTGTGTCATATGCTATATATTTTTCTGTTATTTATTATTATAAATTTAATTTCAACTTGACACTAGGGGCAACTGACCCAAAGTATTTTGTTCAGCTGATGATAAAGTGTCATGTCCTCATCTTCATAATCAGTTATTACGAAGATTTTGTCGTGAAATACGCTGTTAATTATGAAAACTTGACCTTATTATGATGTAGAGACCTATGATGCAGTTTCACCTTTCTCCATAACTGCCTTGATGGTGTAATGGTTAGAGTGTAACAATATGTGTGTGGTAACCCAGGTTCGAATCCCGGTGGATCACATGCTTTCATTAATTTCGTTGGGAGGTGTTTGGTGTTAGAGTGAAATTAATATAATTGATTAGCTTAAGTATAAATAAATCAGCTGCTGCTAAGGGTTTAAATTTACCATAAGCTGAACATGAACAGACTTTAGACTGTACAGTAGGTAACATTATAAACTTTGAACTAACCTGCGTGAGTAACAGCGGCGAGGGAGACGAGACACAGGAACACACTAAATATATCCATGGTGTTCCTCTTCTGTGTTCTGTCTGGGTCGGAGCACGCACTCTTAAATCACTCACTCTTAACTCACTCACTACCGCCGGAGTCACAGTAGAAGGGACAGTGTTCATCTTCCCTTAGCATTATGATCGGGGGCACGAGGGCACGGCTTCACAACTCTTACCGACATTGGAAGTGACGGATTCTAGTTATTTTCCAGATTTAAAAAATTTTATATATTTCTTCAAGTAATTTCAGTATATAAAACAAATTATATTTCTCCGCGTAATTTCAAACAATTGTCATTTCATAGCACTGCTCCCCGTATTGTTCAAGATTTTTAGATTAAAAGCTATATTTCTTCAAGTAATTTCTGTCTCTGATGGTGTAATGGTTAGAGCGTGTAAGTTCTGTATGTGATATCCTGGGAGAATCACATGCTTTCATTAATATAATTTGGGGTGTTACAAATAATTTCATATCACTGCTCCCCGTATTGTTAAAAATCACAAAATAAGTATCCAGTGTTTCATCCAATAAGTCGCAAGGGAATGGTCTGGGGAAGGCGGCCTCTCGTGATGTCCGGAGCGAGATGAACCTACATCCTTCCTCCTCGGCGGCTTCTCTCAGACTCTCACACTGATCCGGGTGATCCCCCTCAAATTCTGAATGTATGAGTGTGCGTCACTGTGCGAGCGCTTGAGCGGAGGGACCCAGACAGACAGATGGAGGTACAGGGGAGGGAGTTTTGAGGCATGGGAGGGTAGGGGTGGGGTGAGGAGGGAGGGTAGAGGGGGGTATGGGGAAGGAGTTTTGAGGCATGGGAGGAGGGGGGGGGTGGGAGGGTTTGGAGGGGTAAAGGCATGGGGGGTGCAGGGGAGGAGTTTAGAGGAATGGGAGGGGGTGGGGAGTAAAGAAAGAGGAGAGGGAGGGAATGGGAGATACAGGGGAGAGAGTTTTGAGGCGTGGGAGGTGGGTGTGGGTGGGAGGGTATGGTGGGGTATGAGGGGTAGAGGGATGGGGAGGTACAGGGGTGGGGGTGAGAGAGGAGGAGAGGGAGGCTAGGGTGGGGTATGAGAGGGTTATAGAGATAGGGAGTATGTTGGGGGAAGGGGGGGGGGGGTATGAGGGGTAGAGGAGTATATTGACGAACCGTATGGGAAATAAAGACGTTACATAGATATACAGACTGCACAGACCTTGCGGCCCCTACCAGGCAGTCCGGACTTAATTATAACCAAATTTGCTATTAAGTGGAAGGTAAGGGTAGCAGAGCAGAAGGCTCCCTCCCCACCCACCACTCCATAGTCTTGAACACTGGGAAGGAAGTGTTTATTCCCTTACCTGTGTGTGTGTGTGTGTTTATTTGTTTTTATTTTTTATTTATTTTTTTATTTTTTATTTTTGTTTGGGGGGTGTGCGATCATTACATAATTCTAAGCAGATAGCTTCACTCTGTTACAAGTGTTATGTTGTAGAGGGTCAGGTCAGGTCAGGTGAAGGTAATGACATAGGCCAGTATAGGTAATTATCAGACAATACGTATAAGCTTCACTCTGTTACAAGTGTTATGTTGTAGAGGGGAGGGTCAGGTCAGGTACCGCTTATCTAATTTTCGAAGAGAGGAGAGAAGGGGTGTTGTAGAGAGAGAGGAAGCTGTTGGAGTGGTTTTATTTTGTATGTTGTTAGAAGTTGTCCAGCCTCTGTACATTTAAGGGTCTCTGGGGCGGGGCTTGTGGGTGGTTCACTGGGTAGGCTGGGCAGTCACTGTTAGTGTGAGAGAGAGAGTGAGAGTGATACGTAGGTACAGAGAGATGCACACATTAATAGATAAATAGATGCTTAACCCCTTCTGTACCGGCAACGTATGTTATATTTTATAGTAGCAATATTTAGACGATTTTATGCAGCTTAGAAAGGATCTGTGGTAGTTGAAAGGGTTGATTGAGATAGTTCGAAGCCTTATAATTGCTAAAGATCCTTCCTAAAGTGAATACAATGGATTAGTAGGAGCCATAATAAAATCAAAAGACGTCGCCGGTATAGAAGGGGTTTAGTAGATGGATGCGTAAATAAATGTAGATACATAGCTAGGTACTCAACTTAATACAGAGAGAGAGAGAGAGAGAGAGAGAGAGAGAGAGAGAGAGAGAGAGAGAGAGAGAGAGTAAGGCGGTGCAGAAAGATAGTTAACTAAATAAATAACCATATATAGAGAACAAGTATGTGTGTGTGTGTTTGTGGTAGTGAGTGTGTGTGTGTGTGACTGACGGAACAGGGATCAAGGAAGCTTTACTCCTCTGGTCTTCTCATCGTCGGGAGGTATGGGACCTTCTGCAAGTGTCTTCTATGCCAGATTAGCTGAACAAATATCGGAGAAAAAGCGCCAGCATAGAAGCCAAGTCATAACTTGGATGAGATGCCGGCTCTCTTTCTCTCTTCTCAGGTCTGCACTCCTATGTCTCAGGGGTACAAGGTCCTCCCCGCTACAGAGGACAAGAGTGAGAGACTTGGACTTTGATATGGTCGTGGCGGAGGGACGAATTGGGGAACAACTAGGTTGATTGTAGGGAGGTACTGGTACAATAAGATAAACTACAATGTAACTAGAATAAGATAGATTGTATACCACTTTGTAACTGTCACCTTAATAAAAAAAAAAAATAAATAAATAAATTATAAATTCATTTAATCAATATGGTACTTTATATATTTGCATTTTTAAAGTGTTTAGTTAATTATCTAGACATGTTCAATTTCAGGATTGCTCTTAACATTCCTCAGCAAGTATATTATAAGTGTGACAGACAGACAGACAGACAGTAAGAGAACTTCCTTAGGCTGGCACCAACACCTTATATAGCTTATCAGGAATGTATCAGTGGGTGTTTAAAATGTTTATCATGTATTTACCTCTCCTGACGAAGCTGATGGAGGGATTATGTTATCAGCCAGGCTTATTACTCTGTGTAAATGGATTAATAAAGGTGATATCGTCGGCTGTATACTTGCCTCCAGTATTCCGTGGGTTCTGGTTGGACGTTACATCGAACACAAAATAACGAGATATTAGGATGTTCAGCAACTTTGACAAAAACAAAAAACAAAAACAAAAAAACATTATATATACCGGTATATATATACAGGTATATATTAAAAAAAAACGCATTTCAACCTAAACATGTTCTTGATATTGATAGTTAATATGCAGTTGTATATAGTTTTATTTTTCCCAGCAGATGGTTCCTCCTATATTACAGACTCACTATCGTTCGCCAGGAAAACATCGACACCTAGATTGCAAAAATTAAATATAAAATAAGTTCTTAATATTGCCAAACTAATGAGGCTATAGCTAGACACAAGGGGGGGGGGGGGGGGGGGGCTAAAAAAGAAGAGAAAAAACAAAAACAAATCAACAATACAATCGATCCCTACCAAGCAAAGTTAGAAATTCAAAAGTCATAACTATGTTATGACCAAAATCAGATTAGTTTTGTTTTTCTTCCAAGTTCAATGTAATCAAGTAAGTCAAGTTAGACAAGTTTGAAAAGTTCAGTTACCCTCAGAAAATGTACCTAACATATTCGTATTTCTAACTTCATTCCAATGTTATTACAGAGAGTCTTTGCATGTGTTAGAAGGTTGCATAAGTGAAAAGGTGTTATGAGAGAGAGAGAGAGAGAGAGAGAAAAGAACAACATCATTGGTTAAGTAAATTGATAACTAGAGAGAAAGTGTGTGTGTGTGTGTGTGTGTGTGTGTGTGTGTGTGTGTGGCAATGTGTGTGTGAGAGAGATTTACATAGATACACTGACCACAAAGTCCTTACGATCCCAGGAAGGTGGTCAGGACTTAATTCTTGTAGAGATAGCTAACCCGAGAGTAAGGGACAGTGGAAGGAAAGGATAGCAAAGAAGAAGAAGAGAGAGAGAGAGAGAGAGAGAGACAGAGAGATGTAGGGGGGTAGAAAGATAGTTAAGTCAATAGATAACTAGAGATAAAAGGTGGGATGAGAGAGAGAGAGACAGAGAGAGGTAGGTGGGTAGAAAGATAGTTAAGTCAATAGATAACTAGAGATAAAAGGTGGGGTGAGAGAGAGAGAGAGACAGAGAGAGGTAGGTGGGTAGAAAGATAGTTAAGTCAATAGATAACTAGAGATAAAAGGTGGGATGAATTTATTAGAAGGTTACGTCATTCACTATTGAGCACAGGTATCATTTATTGGGAATTTGGGCTTTAGAAAATAACATGGGTCTTTTGGTGAGTGTCGTTCGACTATCTAATTTAACTCTTGTGGCGAAAGATTAACTGTAGTTTCGTATTCATCCACTGTGTGAGAGAGAGTACAAAGGAGTACAAAGGAAATCAAGCAACAACAGGTCTAGTGACCCTTCTAGGTTGCTTGTCCTCCAAAACACTGAGGATCAAGTGTCCAAACAGTGGTGTAGAGTGGGAAAGGGAATTACTGCCCTGGAACTAATGTCCGTGGCAGGATTAGGAAGTTAGTAGAGGACAGATGGGTTAGTAACTGAGGGGGGGATAAAATAAAGTTATTCATTTACAAACGCAGTTAGTCGCGGGTTTGATGAGAGATATTTGTCTAGGCGGAGTTTAAATGAATCAACGGTGATGCAGTCTATAACGTTTCGGGGAAGCCCATTCCACAAGTTGACAACTCGATTGAAGAAGAAATTCTTAGATTCGTGCGAGTTAAAAGATTTACCAATAATTTTGCAACCGTTTCCCCGCGTGTAATTAGATTGGTCGATAGTGAAGTACTTACTACAGTTCATATTGTCGATGCCTTTGATGATTTTGAACACTTGAATTAAGTCACCTCTTAATCTGCGCTGGGTTAAAGGAAATAGATTTAATTCTCTAAGACGCTCTTCGTATGGTTTGTTCTTTAGGCTAGGTATCATTTTGGTAACTCTACGTTGAACTCGTTCTAGCTTGTTTATATCTTTTTGGTAATAAGGGCACCAGGATGAACGCAGTATTCCAGAAGAGGGCGGACTAAGGAATTGTAAAGGGTTAGGATAACTTCTTTGGATTTATGCTCAAATGACCTGCCAATAAAGCCAATTATTTTGTTTGTCTTCTTAACAACTTCTGAACATTGTTGACTCGGTTTTAGGTTACTCGATATTGTTACTCCCAGATCGGTTTCTCTGTTTACATTCTTAAGCTGGGTGCCATTCATCGAATAGTTTGCTTTCTCATTTAGGTATCCGACATGTAGTACTTTACATTTATCCGCATTGAAACTCATTTGCCAAATTTGGGCCCAACATGACAATTTATCTAGATTGTGTTGCATATCGTCAACTTGTTCTTTTGAGAGTACGCTATTTGCAATTTTTGTATCGTCAGCAAATTTTGAGATTGTACAGGTGAGACCCACATCTATGTCGTTGATGTAAATTAGAAAGAGAATTGGTCCTAGTACCGATCCCTGGGGTACCCCGCTACTTACATTAGATGCCTTCCCGTTTATGACTACCCTTTGCTTTCTGTTGCTGAGCCAATTTTCTATCCATTTCAACACACCGTCTTGTATTCCATGCGCTTTTAGTTTTAGCAGTAGACGTTTGTGGGGAACTTTGTCAAAGGCCTTTTGAAAATCAAGGTATATAATATCTACAGCTTTACTCTCATCGTAGAGGTTGAGGATATCGTGGGAGAAGTCTAAGAGGTTTGTTAAACAGGAACGTTTTTTACGAAAGCCGTGTTGAGTATCTTTAAGTATGTTATTTTCCTCTAAGTGATTTACGAGTCTGTCTCGTATGACCGTTTCTAGCATTTTACATACAACTGAGGTTAAGCTAATTGGACGATAGGTACTGGGTAGGGATTTGCTGCCTTTTTTGAATATCTGTATTACGTTGGCTAGCTTCCACTGATCAGGCATAGTTCCCGACTGCAAGGATTTATTGAATAGTAATGTCAGTGGTTTGGAGAGCTCATCCTTAGCTTCCTTTAGAACTCTAGGCGAGATTGTATCAGGTCCTGGCGTTTTATTTACCTTGAGTTTATCTAAACAATTCAATACTTCTCTCTCTGTAACGGTGATATTGCTTAGAACATCTGAATTATCAATCTGAATCGGCGATGGTGTAGGATATCACTGAGGTCTTCTGTTGTAAAAACTGATGCAAAGAAGGTATTGAGGGCATTACTCATTTGTACTTCGTCTTTGGTGTATTCTCCATTTTCATCGACTAACGGTCCAACAGTTGAAGTAACTACTTTTTTCTTTCTGATATAACTATAGAATTCTTTCGGGTTTGTTTTACTTTGATTCGCAATATGTAACTCTAAGGTCTTTTTACTTTGCTTAATTAACTTTTTGGCTTTGCGTCGTAGCTCTACAAATTTCACCCGTTCTTCGTAATTTTGTGAGGATTTTAATCTATCATTAGCAAATTTTTTAGCAAGCAGGCAGTTTGAAATATCTTTATTCCACCATTTGGGCTTATTATTATTATTATTAGAGAGAGAGAGAGAGAGAGAGAGAGAGAGAGAGAGAGAGAGAGAGAGACTGATAGTGAGACTGGGAGAGAGAGAGTGTGAGTGACAGTGGTAGATGTTAATAAAAAAGGAAAAGAAACAAAACTAGAAGGAAACATGCTTACATTACTGAAATGTTTGTGGACATGCAGTAATGCAAGTAATGGTCACTCTTCTGTAAATCTAAAATGGCTTACTTGAGAATGGGAAAGGGGTGGGACCTTCTATTTTTTTTTTTTTTTTTTTTTTTTTTTTTTTATGGTAGAGGTTATATTTACAACGGATATAACCTATTATTTGTCAGGACCAGAACCAGCAGTGATCCCATGGTGTATTTTGAGCTATTATTATTATTATCATGTCTTTCTTCATAGTAGTCGGGCTAACAGTAAGGGATTTTACTAGGCTTAGTGGGGGTGAGGGCTGGTCCTATCCAGAGTGAGGTTTGGCACCCTCTACCCAACCTTGTCCGTTTCAGTCTGTCTCTTTTCCCGTACTTCTTTTCCTTGTAGGTGCTGGGGAGATCACCCGATTGGGTGGCACTGCAAGGGGGGCTGCCGACGGTGGGGGCAGTGGCCCGGGGACAGAGCCTTCTACCTTACTGTCATATTTTTCCACTATAATCTGACCCTGTCTAGTAGTATTATGGCCGGACCTGGTTGGGACCGCAAGGTCTGTGTGATCTGAGTATCTGTGTAACTCTCTCTCTCGCTCAACAACAACAACATATACACTTTCACTCACACAAGCGCGCGCACACACACACACACAGGCACACACACACACAGGCACACACACACACTTTATCAACCTACCATTAATATTTTACGTACACCTTACCTCTCTTGATTCTTAGTAGCCACTTTTTTCCTCCCCCTCCACCCCCCTCCCCCTCATCCTTCCCTATCAAAGCACACGGATTATTGACTTCCCTTTCTATTTAAACCTTACCTCACCTCTCTCACCTGTTCTGTGTTTTATACTCTCAGCCGGGTTTCGAACCACCGACCTGACATCTTCTCATGTATTTCCTCATAGTTCACCAGCCGACTATCCCCTATCACCAACGTCATTTTACCCCCAGATCCTTCCTCACCAATTAACTATCACATCAACTTTATTTCCTCTCAGTTCCTCACATCCCCTGATCCTCCCTTACCTCCCCACCTTTGGAGGGGGGTAAGGGAACATTGGAAAGGGAACTACTGCCCTGGAACTAATATCCGTGGCAGGATTAGGAAGTTAGTACGGGACAGATGGGTTAGTAACATAACACAGTTATAAGTGATCTTTCGTATATCTGGGAAAAAGAGAGTAACGTCTTAGTAATATAATTATATACGCAATAATCCTTGATGAATTTGAGGGGGGAATAAAATAAAGTTATTCATTTACAAACTACATAGGCTACATATTATCTCATATAATATATATATATTTTTTTTCCTATGTGAATGAGGGGGACAAAAGGCATAGCTGCCTGCAGCGAGTGCCTCCCCCAGATTTCAAAGAGTAACAGGGCCGAAATCATGGGACGTTCGAGCTAAAATGCCTGGACACACAAAGTTTGAAGCAATTTAAGTCATAGGAAGAGGGAAAGACTGATTCTGGGACAGAGTTCCAGAGCTCAGCAGTTGAATAGAAGAAAGTCTGAGAATAGCGTTTCACTCTTGGGTTGGAGAGTTGTACAGAGTAGGGGTGGGATTGTGTTGCAAGGCAAGTACTACGTACCCTACGTAGAGGAGGTGGTATACACTGGGAAAGCCCCGAGGAACACTGATTATTATAGTAGCGATAGAATAGCGAGAGAGATGCAACATTGCGGCGAAGAGAGAGAGATTGCAGAGAGTTGGTGAGTGGACGGGAGTTAATGATACGAAAGGCTTTCCTTTCTACTTTATCTAGGAGTGCGGTGTGAGAGGATCCTCCCCACACATGTGAACAATACTTAATACAAGGACGCACACAGCAAGAAGCATTGCAGGGGTAAAGAACCCCTTGAGGCGGTTGAGCACACCCAGCTTCTGGGAGGTTGCCTTAGCGAGACTGGTAATATGGTCTTTCCAAGTGAGAGCAGAAGAAAAAGAGACACCGAGAACATTGAGAGAAGATGAAGGTTTAATTTTTGTATTGTTGAAGAATAAGGGATAGTCCTCTGAAGGTTCCTGACGGGTAGAAAGATGGATAAATTGAGTTTTGGAAGCATTAAATGCAACAAGGTTTTCTCTACCCCATTTGGAAATAGCTAGATCAGAAGATAAGCATTTTATGGCTTCATTACGTTTACTTTTGAGGGACTGCTGGCTGGGCGTTCTGGAAAACTAATTGAGTGGTGTAAGGTAGAGTCGTCTGCATATGAATGGATGGGACTGGTTGGCCAATCTCTCCCAATAAAGGATCTCCACCACCCCCTCCCCTTCCCTCCCTCCTACCCACCACCTCCTCCTCCCTCCCTCCCTCCCCCCACTTTCTCCTTACCTGATTATTTCTTCTCTTCCATCAATCATATTGAACCTACCCTCTCTCTCCCCCGCCCTCTCTTCCTCCCCCTCCCACTCTCTCAAATATACACAAAAACATACATACATTTGTTTTTGTTTTTTGTTTATTATTAAGGGGACAGTTACAATGTGGTGTACAATCTATCTTATTCTAGTTACATACATAAACACACACACACACATCCACACACACACACTCACACCCGCTCTCTCTCTCTCTCTCTCTCTCTCTCTCTCTCTCTCTCTCTCTCTCTCTCTCTTTCTCTCTCTCTCTCTCTCTTGGAGAGTTGGAATAATATAGGTTAAAACAAAACAAAAACATTTAAGCATCAATAGTAGCCAATATAATATTCTCAACTTCGTTCTTTACTATGAATTTCCCAGTAGAATGTGTTCTCATTCTGCTGGGGGACTTGTTTTCCCAACTAAATTTCACCACCGGAGGGAGTGGTGGGTGGGGAGAGAGCCTTTTCCTTTGCTTTGTGGCAAATTATATTTTAGCATTAAATACGGACTGCCTAGTAGGGCCGCAAGGTCTGTGCAGTCTGTATATCTATGTAACTATATGTAACTCCCTCTCTCTCTCTCACACACACACGGTCATCAATCACACAGCATCAACATCATCCCACTTCATGCAAACTTTGGATGCATGGCTGGTCCGGGCTTGATTTTAATCTCGCGGCGCATGTCACGTGAACAATATTTTATCCAGGACTGTAAGAGATTTATTTACGTTCATATAATAATTTGTTTACGTTCATATAATTTATTTGCGTTCATATAATAATTTGTTTACGTTCATATAATTTATTTGCGTTCATATAATAATTTGTTATCATTCATACCATCATTTATTTACGTTCATATAATAATTTGTTTACGTTCATATAATTTATTTGCGTTCATATAATAATTTGTTATCATTCATACCATCATTTATTTGCGTTCATATAATAATTTGTTTACGTTCATATAATTTATTTGCATTCATATAATAATTTGTTATCATTCATACCATCATATATTTACGTTCATAGCATCAATTTATCATTCATGCCATCATATAACCGGGTGGATGGGACTCGTTAGCCTTGGTCGGCAACTCATCTAGGGGAGACAACCTTATACAAATCCGGGTGGATGGGACTCGTCAGCCTTGGTTGGCAACTTGTCTAGGGGAGTAAACCTGATACAAATCCGTACTGTTTACCTAAGGGTAAGGCAGGTTAGTGGATGGATTAGCCGAACACCACTGTAGAAAAATAGTGCTAACAAGATACACAGAGGGCCTCGGAGTTGGACGCATCCTAAATTGAGTGGTCAATCCTGTAAGTCCTTCACTAAACTGGCTCGGGTTGTCCCTCTCACAGGGAATAGGTCCGCTTGGGGACATTCTGTGTATAGCCACCCTCGTAAGGGGACTAAGGCGTCCGGCAATAGATAGATAGATAGATATATATATATAGTTCGTTCATATCATCGTTTTTTCCTTTATCCTTTATATACTGTGTGTAATCGTGAACGTGTGAAACCAAGGAGTATATATATTTAGCGCTCTTATATAGAATAAACCAAGGAGTATATAATTATATTTAGCGCTCTTATATAGAATAAACCAAGGAGTATATATATTTAGCGCTCTTATATAGAATAAACCAAGGAGTATATATATTTAGCGCTCTTATATAGAATAAACCAAGGAGTATATATATTTAGCGCTCTTATATAGAATAAATCAAGGAGTATATATATTTAGCGCTCTTATATAGAATAAACCAAGGAGTATATATATTTAGCACTCTTATATAGAATAAACCAAGGAGTATATATATTTAGCGCTCTTATATAGAATAAACCAAGGAGTATATATATATTTAGCACTCTTATATAGAATAAACCAAGGAGTATATAATTATATTTAGCGCTCTTATATAGAATAAACCAAGGAGTATATATATTTAGCGCTCTTATATAGAATAAACCAAGGAGTATATATATTTAGCGCTCTTATATAGAATAAACCAAGGAGTATATATATTTAGCGCTCTTATATAGAATAAACCAAGGAGTATATATATTTAGCGCTCTTATATAGAATAAACCAAGGAGTATATAATTATATTAAGCGCTCTTATATAGAATAAACCAAGGAGTATATATATTTAGCGCTCTTATATAGAATAAACCAAGGAGTATATATATTTAGCGCTCTTATATAGAATAAACCAAGGAGTATATATATTTAGCGCTCTTATATAGAATAAACCAAGGAGTATATATATTTAGCGCTCTTATATAGAATAAACCAAGGAGTATATATATATTTAGCGCTCTTATATAGAATAAACCAAGGAGTATATATATTTAGCGCTCTTATATAGAATAAACCAAGGAGTATATATATTTAGCGCTCTTATATAGAATAAACCAAGGAGTATATATATTTAGCGCTCTTATATATAAACCAAGGAGTATATATATTTAGCGCTCTTATATAAATAAACCAAGGAGTATATATATATTTAGCGCTCTTATATAGAATAAACCAAGGAGTATATATATTTAGCGCTCTTATATAGAATAAACCAAGGAGTATATATATTTAGCGCTCTTATATAGAATAAACCAAGGAGTATATATATTTAGCGCTCTTATATAGAATAAACCAAGGAGTATATATTTAGCGCTCTTATATAGAATAAACCAAGGAGTATATATATTTAGCGCTCTTATATAGAATAAACCAAGGAGTATATATATTTAGCGCTCTTATATAGAATAAACCAAGGAGTATATATATTTAGCGCTTATATAGAATAAACCAAGGAGTATATATTTTTAGCGCTCTTATATAGAATAAACCAAGGAGTATATAATTATATTTAGCGCTCTTATATAGAATAAACCAAGGAGTATATATATTTAGCACTCTTATATAGAATAAACCAAGGAGTATATATATTTAGCGCTCTTATATAGAATAAACCAAGGAGTATATATATTTAGCGCTCTTATATAGAATAAACCAAGGAGTATATATTTAGCGCTCTTATATAGAATAAACCAAGGAGTATATATATGTAGCACTCTTATATAGAATAAACCAAGGAGTATATAATTATATTTAGCGCTCTTATATAGAATAAACCAAGGAGTATATACATATTTAGCGCTCTTATATAGAATAAACCAAGGAGTATATATATTTAGCGCTCTTATATAGAATAAACCAAGGAGTATATATATTTAGCGCTCTTATATAGAATAAATCAAGGAGTATATATATTTAGCGCTCTTATATAGAATAAACCAAGGAGTATATATATTTAGCGCTCTTATATAGAATAAACCAAGGAGTATATATATTTAGCGCTCTTATATAGAATAAATGCGTGTGCAACTCGAGATGAAATAGATTTAATTTAATTCTAACCCAACCAAACACGAGTCATTAATATTAAGTATATCTCACAAATACACGTGAGCTACCTATTTCGACAACATACAATAAATGTCATGGTTACGATCAATATCCTTAGATTCCTTCACTACATAGCCTACCAATCCATTAAATGGCATTCAATTTTTTTAATCTATAGGTATCAGAAATATACTGTAATAATGTTCTCAAGGTATCAGAATTTCTTAACATTCTATGAATATACACAGCTTCCTCTCTCAACATTCTTCGAAAGTATATACAGAGGTGCCGTTGTAAAGGATTATTTATCAATACCTTCATCATCACCAATTACAGACTAATAACACACACAACAAAGCCACTCCAACAGCTTTCTCTCTTTCTCCCTTTAACACATCAGCCTTCCTCCCCTCTCAAACTCTTTCGAAAAATAAATCACCAGGAGGTACCACTCCTCTCTCTCTCAACAGTCGCCTATCCCTCAACTTCACCCATCACCATTCTCCTCCACCCCTTAACACACACAACAGCCAGCTTCTCTCTCTTCCAACAGTCCCTCTTCCGGTGTGTCTTCTCTCTTCTCCGTCTCACCAATCACAAACCCTTCTCTCTCTCCTTCTCCCCTCTCAATACTCTTCGAAAATAAATACGAGGTACCGTTGCAAAGGCCTATCCCTCAATAACTTCACCATCACCATATACAGACTAATAACACACACAACAAAGCCACTCCAACAGGTACCTCTCTCACCAACAACCCTTCTCCCCTCTCAACACTCTTCGTAAGTAAATAAAGAGGTGCCGTTGTAAAGGCTTAGCTCTCAATGCCTTCACCTGACCTAACCATTCCAACCAAATTCCACACACATCATAATTCCGACTAAGTTTCATAGGTGGCAAAATGACGACCCAGGTCCTGTCAAGAATTACGAGCCACGAACGAGCCTGTCCCGTCTACTACAGCCTGTCCCTGCCAGTTTAGTGCTCGTCTATGTCTGTCCCACCCTCTTCCCAGACACTCCAACAGGTCCCTTTAAGGTCCAGTTACATGACTGTTCCTGCTCGGCAATTTTATATAGACAAGTTTTACCTGACAATGTTTGGAGGCTCATTGGCAATATATATATATATATATATATATATATATATATATATATATATATATATATATATATATATATATATTTTTTGTTTTTAATATTTACGGTATATATGCAGTATATATATATATATATACTGTATATATATATTTTTTTTTGCTGAGGATAAAGTGGCATGTCCCCATCTTGATTATCCAGCTATTACGAACATTCAGTAGCGAAATGTGTTGCTGATTATGAAAAGTTGGTAATATTAGCAATATGAGATAATATCAGTTGCATATTGTTTCATTAAGATTCGGGAAATCAGTTGGTAAGGGATTCAATTTACCGTCAGCTGAAATGAAACCGACTATAGTACCGGCAACTAGACTGAAGGTAGATGATCATAGTCAACTGAATTCCTAGGTTACGGTAATTCAGAAGCTGCCATATTAGTGTCTGGAAATATTTACCCCTTCAGTACCGGTCACGTTATTCTTATTTGATTTCAGCTACATATATAGACGATTGTATGAAGCTTAGGAAGGGTGTATGGTAGCTAAAAGGAATAATTGAGATAGTCTGTAGCCTTTTAATTGAGATAGTCTGTAGCCTTTTAATTGAGATAGTCTGTAGCCTTTTAATTGGTAGACGTCCATCCTAAGCTGAGTAAAACCGTCTAATAATTGACAGAATATGATGAAAAGGAGTCGCCGGTACAGAAGGGGTTAACGGGAATAAGGTTGTGTGATTGTATAGACCACCACTCCACCTATAGGCCTTCCCTGATGCTCTCTCTCTGTCTACACCTTCACGTTTCTTTTACGACCGCTGGACACAGAGAGATGTACGCAGAGTTACGAGAAACAGTTAGTATCTCAAATTGTTTAAATATTCCTAGAATGAAATAAAGAAGACGTCACCGGTACAGAAGGGGTTAAGGTGAAATCCTAGAGGTATATAATGAATTCCATATCCAAGTGTCTACAATATTATGTATCCTATTTTGTTTAATAGCGATAGAGTAAGTAGGGACTATGAGAGAAGACAAGATAATGTTGGTGAAGTGTCTAAGAGGTTATGTTAATATAACACACACACACACACACTCCTAACATTCTTTTATAATCTCGGTAAGCCAAGGCCCACAATCTCAAAGCTCCTTTTAAATTTTAAAAAGACCTCCGTCTACGTATTGTGAAAAACCAAGCTCCTAAAACACGCCACAGGTCCTGCCCTTCCAACCCTATGTGACTCTCTCTCTCTCTCTCTCTCTCTCTCCTGTAGGTTAAATAATTTAGTTTTCTCCCTAGCCCTCCATCAAGCTTAGCAAAAAAAAAAAAAAATCAAGATCCCCCTTCTAGATTAATTTGAAAACATTTCGGTACAGAAATGTACCGGCCTTCCTCCAAAAGTACAGGCTCGCTATCGCTCTCCAGGAAAAACAATCGACGCATAAATGGGTCTAAAGGTCGTAATATTAACAAAGAAATGGGGCAAAAACTCTTTCAATCGTCAAACTGATTCATATGGGTGCATAGCTATTAGTGTTCACGAGTGTACAGTCATGAGCCATAATACCTGTACACCCATATGAATCTGTATGGAACCCAAGCCAGACAATCCAATGTTCTGTTATATCCCAGAGGCTTCACAACTTGGCTTCAAAGATTCAGACAGGTGCGTAACTATTAGTGCTCGCGAGTGTACATTTTACGACAAATTCTGACCCTTTTCTGAATCTTTGAATGTATTAAATGAACCGAGGAAATGCATATACTAAGTGCAAAACGAAGGGGGTAGTGATTACTTTTGGGTCTATTTATTTATTTATTCAGTTTATAGTAACCTCGCTAGACCTCTATCAGACTTTAATAAACACCCCCTTCAAAATATGTTTGTACTGTTACGTCCTGGGATATATAAACACTGGGCTCTTTCTATTGGACTAGGTATGCGGCAACAAGCAACAACGGAAAACGCTAGATCCAACCCTTATCTATAAACCCAGGCAACAAACCACCCTAAACCGTCAAGAGTCCTGCCTGGACAACGAGGTATCCTATGACTCGGTTACAGGGTGCACGCACTATAGACTGCTGATAGTCAAGCAGGCTATATAAAAGATCACACAATTAAGTTGACTTAAAGCTTCAAGGAAAATATAGATAACGGAATTAAATTGCAGAAACAATTTAATAACAAACTAGAAGAAAGTACATTAACGTTACGTTAATTAATACAACTAATCACCCCTGCGTGAAAGAAGGTGAAAGCAAACAGTCCTCAAAACATCGTACAGGTAGACAAGATGCGGGTTTCTAAACTGCATGTGGCTACTGTAGGATCTGATGCTTAGCAAAGAAAGTACGTTACGGATTTAGAGAACTCTTAACTCATAAGCAGGAATAAATACTAGTGATAGGCCATACAGTGTATAATGGCATAGGTATAATTAAATAAAGGCAGCAACTCGCAACATAACCACATACAGGTGTGCTTCTCACTCTTAGTCAGGCAAGCCTGCTCGGACAGAGTCTCTAAGCCACACCCTGACTCACAATGCTCACAAAAACGGTGAACTGTGGCACAATAACAAGCATACAGAAATGATAAACCCCTAGCTGTTAATCTGCCAGGTGGCAGAGGTCTAGCCGGAAGGATATAGGCTTCGGATACCCGGGCTGAGCCACCTGCTCTAGCCTAGGGACGTTCCCAAGTCTATGCGCCAAATTACTCTAATTGAAAGGGTGCTCTCTTGAGAGACTCAGATCCCAAGTATCTGTCTCTCTCCTGGCGACCCTAAAACAAAAGCAAGACGTGCTAGCGCAGTGCTGAGTGGACTAGGCAAGGGCCCTCACACAACACAACACTAGACACACAGGGACACAGACAAGAAAATGCCCCCAGACTCCCACGGGTTTCCTAGTAAAGTCGTACTTGAAGGATCGCAAAAAGCCTCCCCTCCGGTCTAGCCCCTGCTAACCTTACACAAGAACACACTAGCAAGCATGAAACCACCAAATATGAGACAACAAAAAAGCTTCCTAGGTCTCATTAACAATTACATCTCCGCATAAGGCCCAAAATCCTATCTAGTTATCTGAGAGCTCGTCGTTAATACAATAATAGATATAAGGTCTATCAAGGGGATGGGATAATTAAATAGATTGGTGAAGTAGTGGAAAGAAGGTATACAAAGTAAGAGAGAAAGTTTCTAAGTGGGGTTGAGAGGGATAGATATCAAGGGGGTCCGAAGGGTACGACAGTGAGGTGAGCTCTGAGTCTTGAATCTGTCTGGACCCCACCCTAGGCATACAAAATACATCCCATGCTTGGCAACACTCAACACTGTTGCCTGGTCAAAATCCTCTACCCCGTGCGTGAGTCGAAACTAAGCCTAACGTTGCAATCAAATGCATATGGCAACGCTTCAGGCTCGTCCCAAGCTGGCAAGCGAAGCAACGTCCCAAGCCGGTCTCTCTCTCCCGCTCGTCTCCTCCCGCCCTCACTAGACTTACATCTTATATATTATAATGAAATAATCAACTATCGAGAATAAAATATACTAAGATGCGTTGGTTAAGAATAAGGGCAGCTTCAAGCTGTGAAACAACATAAGAATATCCCAGACATTAGTTACGTTGTCGTAGGATATATACTAAGGAAAAGCCTGCCGACCGGCTGCCACCAGCCGGTTTCTAAACGGCTGGGCAGCCGACGCGCGCGCATGCCCGCACGTGGCTACTATGCAGAAGCGTCACAGTACATTTTTCGGCAGAAACATTTTCCGGCCTCCTAGAATTACAGGCTCGCTATCGCTCGCCTGGAAAAATCGACACCTAAATGGCACGAAAGCGCTTTCTAATAACAAAGAAATGGGGCGACAGGTTTTAAAATTGCCAAACTAATAGAACGAACGTCTTAAAATATCAAAGCTAATGGGACTAAACATGAGGGAGAACAAACAACAACCTCCCCTTAATGAGAAGATTCAATTCGGGATGGCTTCGAAAACTTAGGCCACGACTTATGTTCATGACTGTGCAATCACAAACATTAATTTTGGAACACTAACCATATAATGTTCGCCCCTTCGTTTCAAAAGGATTGCTAAACCTATTTTGTTCAAACCCGCAACAATTTCTTTATTTCATTCTAGCTACGGGTAATACGATTGTATTCAGCTTAGCATAAACCTCTCAATGCTCTCATGATGAAGTAGTTGACGTCATCTGGCTGATGTTGAAGCATTTATGATCATGACTGTACTATCAACGACAAAAGTTCGTTCCCCCAACCTGCCACTGTGTGAATCCGAATCACCTGGGGTCGAAAAAACTAAGCATTTATTGGGTTTAAATTACACTTCTTTCAAATACTTCGTAGTCGACCCCCAAATGTTTCGGATTCACACATTATACATTTGTTCTTAATTTATATTTAGATTATTGTCTACCATATTAACCCCTTCTGTACCGGCGACGACTGTTGAACTTATTCTGGCTACTATAGGACGATTTTAGTCAGTTTATTAAGAGCCTCCAGCAATTGACAGGCTTAGAACTATCTCACTTAACCTCTTTTACCACCTCAAATCCTTCTTAAACTTCACAAAATCGTCTAAATATACCAAGAATATAAATCACAACACACGCCGGTACTGAAGGAGTTAAGTAACGGAAACACTTCCTATACGAATAATTTGGCAGTGAAACTTATGAACTAAATCGTGAATTATCAAATCGAAACCCAGAGCTCTGAATCGAAACCCAGAGCTCTGAATCGTTTGTCCAGCCCTATAATGAAGTAACACATATCGCTCCGAACCATATTTGAAACTTGAACTAAACCCCGCCTTCAGTTCGAACGCAGCGTAGAATATAATAGAACTTTGAACTTTGGCTGCCTGAATTACCTCATTTGCCCCAAGTCAGTACGAGAGTGAAGTGTGGTAAGGGAGTGTTGTCGACGGTTGATGGAGGAAAACTGCAAGGAAAAGTGGAGATATTACGAACAAAGGGATCACCATTGTATAATTATGGTATGTTTATTATTAACAGTGATGCCATTTACGGATTTTCGTCTGCTATCACGAACAACAGATGAGCCTTGATGACGTATTTAAACGAGTGCTACGTCACTCATCCGGCCTACGGAAATTACGGAATGTTTTGTCTAGTTTGCAATTTAATTTGTCATACGGCAAATACAAGCTTTAGGAATGATTTATAGAGTCGTTATTAGTATGTAAACGCTATGTTATGGAATGATAGTATTCAACTTGCTACGTTTAGCATATATTTAATATTTAGAACAGTTACCCAAGTTTTATTTATGGTTTTCTCTTGGTTGAGAAAACATTTGATGATAGTGACGACATAAATTAGCACGTTTGAAAGTACTGTAGTAAATATTGTAATAGTATTACAGTGAACTCAGTGTGGCAGCATAGAGTACTATGAATGAGCCCAGATACCGTACATGGTGTTGTTGCCATTTATCTATCTATCTATCTATATGCTCAGGCCCAATCCCCATTTTGGGGGTAGCCGACTCAAGACAGAGCAAGAACAGGGAAAACACAAAAACAACATAAAACAAAAAATAAACTCAGATAAAAAACACAAACTCTCACACATCCAGGTCACCCAGGAGAAGACCCAGAGACCAGGGTTACCAAGGTCGCTCCAGCACTCCCCGGCCCCTGACCACCCGGAGAGGTTCCGATCTCGGCAGGCAGACATGCAGCGGAGCCAAAGCCACAAGCCCTCCCACCACACTTCCAGGCACACCCTTCATATTAATCGTCTCCCCGGGCCAGGCGCCTGATGGACTATTATCTAGTCCAACTTGCGCCCGACCCCTTACTCCAAATGACCACGTGTTCACTCAACTATTCACAAGCATTCTCCATTCACTCCTGTCCACCACCACTTCCCCTGCCTGATCTATAGTCATTCCTCGGCTTTCCTCGGCATTTTCGGCTTTCCCGAAACGTTATAGACTGCATCACCGTTGATTCATTTAAACTCCGCCTAGACAAATATCTCGCATCAAACCCGCGACTGACTGCGTTTGTAAATGAATAACTTTATTTTATCCCCCCCTCAGTTTCTAACCCATCTGTCCCCTACTAACTTCCTAATCCTGCCACGGACATTAGTTCCAGGGCAGTAATTCCCTTTCCAATGTTCCCTTACCCACTCTAAACCACTGTTTGGACACTTGATCCTCAGTGTTTTGGAGGACAAGCAACCTAGAAGGGTCACTAGATCTGTTGTTGCTTGATTTCCTTTGTACTCTATCATCCAAAGCCTTTCTTACACAGTCTCTCCATCTCAATGGGGGTCTTCCTGCCCTTCTATCTCCCCTTGTACCTGACTCACATATTCTCTTTGTAAGCCTTTCATCTCCCATTCGTTCAACATGACCATACCAGCTCAGCACCCTTCTGTCAACTCTGGCTGACAAATGTTCCTGCTGCCCCACTCTCCTACGTATCTCTTCATTCCTCAATCTGTCTCTACGAGTAACTCCACACATACTCCTCAAGCAGCTCATCTCCATCACATCCAGCCCTCTTTTCTCCTTTTTCTTCAGAGCCCATGTCTCAGCCCCATACATCACTGTTGGCACAACAATTCCTTGATACAGTGCACTTTTTACTTTCACTCCGAGATTTCTCGTCTTCCACATACTTCCCATTGCTCCGAAAACCTTCCTTCCTTCACACACACTCTGTTTTACCTCCACTTCCATACCTCCACTCCTGCTTATTGTTCCTCCTAGATATTTAAAACACTCTACTTGTTCCAATATTTCCCCATCCAGCCTCACATCTAGATTCACCCTATGCTCTCCCCTATTACACACCATTACTTTACTTTTATTGACGTTCACCTTCAGTTTCCTCCTTCCACAAACCACACCAAACTCTTTGACTACCCGCTGCAGTTTCTCATCAGAATCCGCCACCAATGCTGTGTCATCAGCGAACAGCAATTGATTCAACTCCCAATCTCTACCATTCTTTCCTACTAAACCCAATCCTCTTCCCATAGTTACTGATAACTGAGAAATATTACTGGTATGACGTCATATACAGTGTGTGTTGTGATTGGTAGGAATTCCTGACCAATGAAAGCATTACCTAGCACTCATCATTTTTCATATAATTGTATTGTAACTATAAAATTAGCAGTAGCTTCTACTACTTATTCTACGTTTAATGGGCTATTATACAAAGCAATGTATATAATGGTTATGAAGCTATTGTTCGTTAACACAAAATATCGATACGAAAGATAGCGTTTATAATTACTGATTACTCACACACACACACACGCGCATAACTAAACGAATGATTGGTTGGGGGTCAGCCAATCATTGGTTTGGGTTGAATATATACTTTGCCAGGCTAGGAATAGGGTACCGTAGGGGCTTCTCCGACAGGTTACCTTGATACAGGTATAGTATAAACTCAACCTTGTCCGAAATGTTAGAAAAGCGAACATGTACTGTATATGTACACAAGAGAGAGGGAAACGTATATATTGTAAAATTCAGTGTTGAAATAAAGCCGGTATCACACGAGCGCTTTTATAGTCAACACTTATCCTCAACACTGGTCTGGCAGCTTATGTGGTCAACAGATACATTATTTCGGTTGTCTAAATTCATCTATTATCAGTCTAGTTTTCGATACCAGAGCAAAATATTCCATAAATGTTGCCAGAAACATGTTGATCATCGAATGTTGGGTATAAAAGCCCTCGTGTGATACCGGCTTAAGGGTTTTTGATACACCCAACATAAGCAGGACAGTAGAGAAGTCAGAGGGGCACTTGCACAGATTTATATGTACGGTCAGATAAAAAAAAAAAAAATTGTTTGTATTTTTAGCCGGCGCAGATATCTATTTACTTATTTGCAAATTCATATTTGATCAGATTTTGGAGTTAACTGCACCACTACTACTCCTCGATTACGGGATTCCTGTCTTAGGTAATTATTTGTTGTTGATCTTACCTTACTCAAGGGACCCTACAGATGCGCGGATAAGGGATACTTTTCTTATTTTGTCAATTTCATTGTCACCCCCCATACAATTTTCAGAGTTAAGTCCTAGTTTTGTCCAGCCAGTCCAGTCCAGGCCACAACACTTTGTTTACATGCTAGGCTCCTCCCAGAAGTTCCCGGATGTTCATTAGCCAATGAGAGTCGAGCTTCACCTAGTGATTTTTTTTCCCAACAAATTATTATTATCTTTTACAATTGTCTCTTCCAGTGTTTTACATACTGTCTGAATTTATTACTTTCTAATTTTTCTCCATTCAGTTTTTGGGATATCGATTTGTAACAATACATTTTAACTTGTACCCACAATGCACTTCGCCTGTGAAGTGTGACGTCAGTTTCAAACACAACCTCCTGGAAGGCCTCATGCCAGGTTAGTTTTCCTCACATTTAGGGGTATTTTTGGCGGTATTTCTCACGTATGGCTATTTTTCTTCAATATATAACCGTAAGTAGACCCTTAGGGCTTGCATTAAAGGGTCTTTTCCATGTCAAAAAGGCCAATTTCGCCCATTATATAGGGACATAGGCCCCCTCCCCCCCCTCCCCCTCCACACACACACTTACGTATGTTAAGGCTTTGTAAGTGTGTATTTTTTATTTAGAAAATCTAGGAAAGCCCTATTTATTAGCATTTGTATTATTAATTGTAATTCCGATACCTCAACAATCTAGGGGAGAGTTTGGGAATGTAGGGTTTCGGGTGGGGTAAAAAATGGGGTATTGTGGACAGTGGGAATAGCCTAACTCTAAAAAATGTAATATATACAATTGAAAAAAACCCAAAATGTTGAAATCCGAGCCAAGTTTTGGCCAATTTTCAGAGTCCAAAAAGGGCAAAACCCATAATACTAGGTTAGGTTAGGCTAATGATAACCCCATAATACTAGGTTAGGTTAGTTTAGGCTATTTGGTTAGGTTAATGACAAAGCTTGGCTCGGATTTCATGGATTTAGCGGGGGTGGCAGCCCCCACCCATAATAATAGGTTAGGTTAGGTTAGGCTAATGTTAACCCCATAATACTAGGTTAGGTTAGGTTAGGTTATTTGGTTAGGTTAATGACAAAACTTGGCTCGGATATAATGGATTTTGCGGGGGCGGCAGCCCCCACCCATAATACTAGGTTAGGTTAGGTTAGGTTAGGTTAGGTTAGGTTAGGCTAGGCTAATGTTAACCCCATAATACTAGGTTAGGTTATTTGGTTAGGTTAATGACAAAACTTGGCTCGGATTTCATGGATTTAGCGGGGGTGTGGGGGCAGCAGCCCCCACCCATAATACTAGGTTAGGCTAATGTTAACCACATCCTTACTGAGTTTTTCAACAGTGAAAAACAAGAAAACCCCAGCCAACTTTCAAAATGAGGTTACTGTGATTTTGGACTCTGAAAATTCGACAAACACCAGCCAAGTTTGGTCAACACTTTGGGGTTTTCTTCAGCTGAAAAACGGTGAAATCCGAGCCAATTTTGTTTTCCAATTTTGCCCTTTTTGGACTCTAAAAATTGGCCAAATCCTAGCCAACTTTTGCCAAAACTTGGCTCGGATTTCAACATTTTGGTGTGTTTTCAATTGTATTTATTACATTTTTAGAGTTATTCCCATAATGCCCCTATGTTTACCCCACCCAAAACCCCGCATTCCCAAACGCTCTCCTAGATTGTTAAGGTATCGGAATTACAATTAATAATACAAATGCTAATAAATTGGGCTTTCCTCACTTTCTAAATAGAAAATACACACTTACAAAGCATTAACATACACAAATAAAATAAATTAAACATAAAATAGCAGGAGTAGTAGTTATGCAGAATTACCAAGTAATTATTAGTAGTTTGGTTATAGTAATTTGTTGTACAGCTGAGGGTAAATTGTCATGTTACTAGGTTACTCGGCTGTTACGTAGATTTTGTAGCGAAATGTGTTGTTAATTATGAAAACTTGGCATTAATTTAATACGACGCAGAGACATAGTAGTTTAATACGACGCAGAGACATAGTAGTTTAATACGACGCAGAGACATAGTAGTTTAATACGACGCAGAGACATAGTAGTTTCATACGACGCAGAGACATAGTAGTTTAATACGACGCAGAGACATAGTAGTTTAATACGACGCAGAGACATAGTAGTTTAATACGACGCAGAGACATAGTAGTTTAATACGACGCAGAGACATAGTAGTTTAATACGACGCAGAGACATAGTAGTTTAATACGACGCAGAGACATAGTAGTTTAATACGACGCAGAGACATAGTAGTTTAATACGACGCAGAGACAAAGTAGTTTAATACGACGCAGAGACATAGTAGTTTAATACGACGCAGAGACATAGTAGTTTAATACGACGCAGAGACATAGTAGTTTAATACGACGCAGAGACATAGTAGTTTAATACGACGCAGAGACATAGTAGTTTAATACGACGCAGAGACATAGTAGTTTAATACGACGCAGAGACATAGTAGTTTCATATTTTTCCATCAAGTTTTGAAAAATCAGTTGCCAAGGAATTCAGTTTACCATCAGCTGAAATTCAGTTTACCATCAGCTGAAATTCAGTTTACCATCAGCTGAAATTCAGTTTACCATCAGCTGAAATTCAGTTTACCATCAGCTGAAATCAAATCAACTAAGTAACTCATAAACCGTTCCAGGTGTCACTAAAGTACTAAAGAGAGAGCGGAATGTAGCAAACATATACTAAGAACATAAGAACATAAGAAAATGGGAGTCTGCAGAAAGCCGATTGGCCTAAGCAAGGCAGATCCCTGTCCCACACAACCCCAAATCAATTACAAAGCCCAATTATAGGCTCAACACTCTAATACCCTGAGGATCATCTTACCAAAACGGTTAGAGATTAACGCAGGATTATGGGGGTCTGCTGAGCGCTGATTGGCCCAACACGGCTGATCCCCCTTCACACCCAACCCTTCTCGTCCATATGCTTATCCAATTTTATCTTAAAGCTCCCTACAGTTTTAGATCCCACTATAGCACTTGGTAGTCCATTCCACCCATCTACAACTCTGTTACCAAACCAATATTTGCCTATATCTTTTCTGAAACGAAATTTATCTAATTTGAAACCATTGGTACGAGTTCTTTCGCTATCACTGAGCTTTAGTACATTTGTCATGTCCCCTTTGTTAATCCCACTAACCCACTTGAACACCTCTATCATATCCCCTCTAACTCTGTGTCTCTCTAACGAATGTAAACCTAATTTCTTCAACCTTTCTTCATACGGAAGATTTCTAATATTATGGATCATTTTTGTCATTCTACGCTGTACTCTCTCCAATGAATCTATGTCCATTCTGTAATAAGGACACCAAAATTGGACAGCATAATCCATATGGGGTCTCACTAATGACAAGTAAAGTTTTAAGATAACATCAGCAGTTCTGTTACTCACACTCCTAGAGATGAACCCGAGAATCCTGTTTGCCTTATTACGAACGTCTATACACTGTTTTCTAGGCTTCAAATCATTTCTAACAAACACACCTAGATCTTTCTCGCAGTCTGAATTTTCTAATTCTAAATTAGCTAGTTTATATTTAACATTTGTTTGCATCTTCCCTATCTTTAATACCTTGCATTTGTCAATGTTAAACTTCATCTGCCAATTTACTGACCATTCATGTAAGGTATCTAGATCCCTTTGGAGGCACTCTATATCGCTATCTGAATCAATTGATCTCCCCATTTTAGTATCGTCTGCGAATTTACTTATCCTACTAGTTATACCTAAATCTAGGTCATTTATGTATATAAGAAACAACAGGGGACCTAATACCGATCCCTGGGGGACACCACTTTTGACTGCTCCCCACTCTGACTTGGTACCATTTATGCTGACTCTCTGTTTCCTACCAATTAGCCATGACCTAATCCATCCCAACAACGCCCCACCTATTCCATGTGCCTCAACCTTTCTCATCAATCTCTCATGAGGGACTCTGTCGAAAGCTTTACTGAAATCTAAATATATAATATCGTATGCCTTGTCATTATCTACTGCTTCATATACCTCTGAGAAAAAACTAAGCAAATTAGTAAGGCAAGAACGTCCCTGAGTGAATCCATGCTGAGAAGAATTGATTAAGTTAAATGTTTCTAAGTGGTTTCTCATTTTTCTAGCAATAATTGACTCTAGTAGCTTTCCTATGATTGAAGTGAGACTAATGGGACGGTAATTGGATGCTATTGATTTATCACCTTTTTTTGAAAATCGGAACTACATTTGCAAGCTTCCAAGCTTCTGGAACTATACCTGTTTCTAATGAATTGTTAAAAAGAAATGTTAATGGGTAACTTAACTCATCTCTGCATTCTTTTAATACTCTGGCATATACCTCATCGGGGCCAGGCGATTTCTGAGGTTTCAGTCTGTCAATTTCCTTAAGCACATCATTTCTACTTATAGTAACCGTACTTAACCTATTTTCTATACTATCGCTATATACCTTACGGACTTCTGGAATCTGTGCCAAATTTTCATTAGTGAAAACGGATAGAAACCAATATACTGATGTATATTTCGTTCCATCGTAGTAACGAAACGTCCTGTATCCAAGCTTTCAACACATCGGTATAACCGCCTACATTTACATTAAGGGGACAGTGGTTATTTGTTGGTGGTCTATTTATTTATATATTCATTTATTTATTTCCTAGCTAGACCTTCTTTAAGCTTAAACAATATGCCACTTCGTAGACCCCCTTCAAGATTAGCAATTGCTCGCTATCGCTCGCCAGGAGAAATCGACACCTAAATGGCACGAAAGGTATTGATATAGAAATGGGACGAAAGGTTTAAAATCGACAAACTAATGGGGCAAACATCTTAAAATCTGAAAACTAATGGGACTAAACATGAGGGAGAAGGGGGACCAGAAAAACCAGCCCATCTCTCTTTAATGTCATCCTGAAGGCAAACCTACGTGCATTTTCAGCTTGGAAATAGTTAAGAATAATATAATAA